>JBBBDQ010024237.1:0-13855 GCA_037127315.1 Ascarosepion bandense
ACATTACATTACATGACATGGACCCATTACATGGACCCATTACATTACATTACATGACATGACCCATTACATGGACCCATTACATTACATGACATGGACCCATTACATGACATGACATGACCCATTACATGACATGGACCCATTACATGACATGGACCCATTACATGCATATGGACCCATTACATGGACCCATTACATTACATTACATGACATGACCCATTACATGACATGACATGGACCCACAGCATGACACATGGACCCCATTACACACATGACCCATTACACGTCATATGGACCCATTGTATATCATTACATGACATGACATGGACCATTACATGGACCCATTACATTACATGACATGGACCCATTACATGGACCCATTACATTACATGACATGGACCCATTACATGGACCCATTACATTACATTACATGACATGGACCCATTACATGGACCCATTACATTACATTACATGACATGACCCATTACATGACATGGACCCATTACATGGACCCATTACATTACATTACATGACATGGACCCATTACATGACATGGACCCATTACATGGACCCATTACATTACATTACATGACATGGACCCATTACATGACATGGACCCATTACATGGACCCATTACATTACATGACATGACATGGACCCATTACATTACATGACATGGACCCATTACATGACATGGACCCATTACATGGACCCATTACATTACATGACATGGACCCATTACATTACATTACATGACATGGACCCATTACATGACCCATTACATTACATTACATGACATGGACCCATTACATTAATATAATCCATTACATGACATGGCTCCATTACATGGACCCATTACATTACATGACATGTACCCCATTACATTACATTACATGACATGGAATCTATTGTTGTTGGACCCATTACATTACATTACATGACATGGACCCATTACATGGACCCATTACATTTATTTGATATTTATTTACGACCCATTACATGGACCCATTACATTACATTACATGACATGGACCCATTACATGGACCCATTACATTACATTACATGACATGGACCCATTACATGGACCCATTACATTACATTACATGACATGGACCCATTACATTACATGACATGACATGGACCCATTACATGACATGGACCCATTACATGACATGGACCCATTACATGACCCATTACATTACATGACATGGACCCATTACATGGACCCATTACATTACATTACATGGACCCATTACATTACATGACATGGACCCATTACATGACATGGACCCATTACATGGACCCATTACATTACATTACATGACATGGACCCATTACATGGACCCATTACATTACATGACATGGACCCATTACATTACATGACATGGACCTATTACAAGACATGGACCCATTACATGGACCCATTACATACATGACATGACATGGACCCATTACATTACATGACATGACATGGACCCATTACATGACATGACCCATTACATGACATAATCCATTACATGGACCCATTACATTACATTACATGACATGGACCCATTACATGGACCCATTACATTACATTACATGACATGGACCCATTACATTACATTACATGACATGGACCCATTACATGGACCCATTACATTGCATTACATGACATGGACCCATTACATGGACCCATTACATTACATTACATGACATGTAACTATTACATGGACCCATTACATTACATTACATGACATGGACCCATTACATGGACCCATTACATTACATTACATGACATGGACCCATTACATGACATGGACCCATTACATGACATGGACCCATTACATGGACCCATTACATTACATTACATGACATGGACCCATTACATTACATTACATGACATGGACCCATTACATGATATGACCCATTACATGGACCCATTACATTACATTACATGACATGGACCCATTACATGGACCCATTACATTACATTACATGACATGGACCCATTACATGGACCCATTACATTACATTACATGACATGGACCCATTACATGACATGGACCCATTACATGGACATGGACCCATTACATGGACCCATTACATTACATTACATGACATGGACCCATTACATGACATGGACCCATTACATGACATGGACCCATTACATGGACCCATTACATTACATTACATGACATGGACCCATTACATGGACCCATTACATTACATGACATGACATGGACCCATTACATGACATGGACCCATTACATTACATGACATGGACTCCATTACATGACATGGACCCATTACATGGACCCATTACATTACATTACATGACATGGACCCATTACATGGACCCATTACATTACATTACATGACATAATTCCATTACATGGACCCATTACATTACATTACATGACATGGACCCATTACATGGACCCATTACATTACATGACATGGACCCATTACATGGACCCATTACATTACATTACATGACATGGACCCATTACATGGACCCATTACATTGTAGCACATGGACCCATTACATGGACCCATTACATTACATTACATGACATGGACCCATTACATGGACCCATTACATTACATGACATGGACCCATTACATGGACCTAATACATTACATTACATGACATGGACCCATTACATGGACCCATTACATGACATGACATGGACCCATTACATGGACCCATTACATGACATGACATGGACCCATTACATTACATTACATGACATTGACCCATTACATGGACCCATTACATTACATTACAGACATTGACCCATTACATGGACCCATTACATTACATGACATGACATGGACCCATTACATGGACCCATTACATTACATTACATGACATGGACCCATTACATGACATGGACCCATTACATGGACCCATTACATTACATTACATGACATGGACCCATTACATGACATGGAATCTAATACATTACATTACATGACATGGACCCATTACATTACATTACATGACATGGACCCATTACATGGACCCATTACATTACATTACATGACATGGACCCATTACATGGACCCATTACATTACATTACATGACATGGACCCATTACATTACATTACATGGACCCATTACATTACATGACATGGACCCATTACATGACATGGACCCATTACATTACATTACATGACATGGACCCATTACATGGACCCATTACATTACATGACATGGACCCATTACATGGACCCATTACATTACATTTATACAGACATGGACCCATTATATGACATGGACCCATTACATGGACCCATTACATTACATTACATGGACCCATGTGGACCCATTACATGGACCCATTACATTACATTACATGACATGGACCCATTACATGGACCCATTACATTACATTACATGACATGGACCCATTACATTGCATGACATGGACCCATTACATTACACAGACATGATCCATTACATGACATGGACCCATTACATTACATTACATGACATGGACCCATTACATGGACCCATTACATTACATTACATGACATGGACCCACATTAGCACATTACATGACATGCACCCATTACATTACATTACATGACATGGACCCATTACATTAGTACACATGGACCCATTACATGACATGACATGGACCCATTACATGACATGGACCCATTACATTACATAATTCCATTACATTACATGACATGACATGGACCCATTACATGACATGGACCCATTACATGGACCCATTACATTACATTACATGACATGGACCCATTACATGACATGGACCCATTACATGGACCCATTACATTACATTACATGACATGGACCCATTACATGGACCCATTACATTACATTACATGACATGGACCCATTACATGGATTCCATTACATGACATGACATGGACCCATTACATGACATGGACCCATTACATTACCATGGACCCATTACATGGACCCATTACATTACATTACATGACATGGACCCATTACATGACATGACATGGACCCATTACATGACATGGACCCATTACATTACATGGACCCATTACATTACATGACATGACATGGACCCATGACATGGACCCATTACATGGACCTGTTCCATTTATATTACATTATGACATGGACCCATTACATGGACCCATTACATTACATTACATGACATGGACCCATTACATGACATGGACCCATTACATTACATTACATGACATGGACCCATTACATGGACCCATTACATTACATTACATGACATGGACCCATTACATGGACCCATTACATTACATTACATGACATGGACCCATTACATGGACCCATTACATTACATTACATGACATGGACCCATTACATGACATGGACCCATTACATGGACCCATTACATTACATTACATGACATGGACCCATTACATTACATTACATGACATGGACCCATTACATGGACCCATTACATTACATTACATGACATGGACCCATTACATGGACCATTACATTACATTACATGATATGGACCTAATAAAGCATGACACATGGACCCATTACATGACATGGACCCATTACATGACATGGACCCATTACATGGACCCATTACATTACATTACATGACATGGACCCATTACATTACATTACATGACATGGACCCATTACATGGACCCATTACATTGTATTACATGACATGGACCCATTACATGTATCTCCATTACATTACATTACATGACATGGACCCATGACATGGACCCATTACATTACATGACATGACATGGACCCATTACATGACATGGACCCATTACATGACATGGACCCATTACATGGACCCATTACATTACATGACATGGACCCATTACATGGACCGTTACATTACATTACATGACATGGACCCATTATATGATGGACCCATTACATGGACCCATTACATTACATTACATGACATGGACCCATTACATGGACCCATTACATTACATTACATGACATGGACCCATTACATGGACCCATTACATTACATTACATGACATGGACCCATTACATGGACCCATTACATTACATTACATGACATGGACCCATTACATGGACCCATTACATTACATTACATGGACCCATTACATGACATGGACCCATTACATGACATGGACCCATTACATTACATTACATGACATGGACCCATTACATGGACCCATTACATTACATTACATGACATGGACCCATTACATGACATGGACCCATTACATGGACCCATTACATTACATTACATGACATGGACCCATTACATGGACCCATTACATTACATTACATGACATGGACCCATTACATGGACCCATTACATTACATTACATGACATGGACCCATTACATTACATGACATGGACCCATTACATTACATGACATGGACCCATTACATGACATGGACCCATTACATTACATGACATGGACCCAAGCGTATGGACCCATTACATTACATGACATGGACCCATTACATGGACCCATTACATTACATTACATGACATGGACCCATTACATGACATGACATGGACCCATTACATGACATGACATGGACCCATTATATGACATGGACCCATTACATTACATGGACCCATTACATTACATGACATGACATGGACCCATTACATGACATGGACCCATTACATGGACCCATTGTATTACATGACATGGACCCATTACATGGACCCATTATATTACATTACATGACATGGACCTATTACATGACATGGACCCATTACATGGACCCATTACATTACATTACATGACATGGACCCATTACATGGACCCATTACATTACATTACATGACATGGACCCATTACATGACATGACATGGACCCATTACACATGGACCCATTACATGACATGGATTCCATTACATGGACCCATTACATTACATGACATGGACCCATTACATGACATGACATGGACCCATTACATGACATGGACCCATTACATTACATGGACCCATTACATTACATGACATGGACCCATTACATGGACCCATTACATTACATTACATGACATGGACCCATTACATGGACCCATTACATTACATTACATGACATGACCCATTACATGACATGGACCCATTACATGGACCCATTACATTACATTACATGACATGGACCCATTACATGGACCCATTACATTACATTACATGACATGGACCCCATTACATGACATGGACCCATTACATGGACCCATTATTACATGACATGACATGGACCCATTACATTACATGACATGGACCCATTACATGACATGGACCCATTACATGGACCCATTACATTACATTACATGACATGGACCCATTACATTACATTACATGACATGGACCCATTACATGGACCCATTACATTACATTACATGACATGGACCCATTACATGGACCCATTACATTACATGACATGGACCCATTACATGACATGGACCCCATTACATGACATGGACCCATTACATGGACCCATTACATTACATTACATGACATGGACCCATTACATTACATTACATGACATGGACCCATTACATGGACCCATTACATTACATGACATGGACCCATTACATGGACCCATTACATTAGTATTGTCATTAAGACATGGACCCATTACATGGACCCATTACATTACATTACATGACATGGACCCATTACATTACATGACATGACATGGACCCATTACATGACATGGACCCATTACATGGACCCATTACATTACATGACATGACCCATTACATGGACCCATTACATTACATTACATGACATGGACCCATTACATTACATGACATGGACCCATTACATGACATGGACCCATTACATGACCCCATTACATTACATTACATGACATGGACCCATTACATGGACCCATTACATTACATGACATGGACCCATTACATGACATGGACCCATTACATGGACCCATTACATTACATGACATGACATGGACCCATTACATTACATGACATGACATGGACCCATTACATGACATGGACCCATTACATGACATGGACCCATTTAGCATGCACCTACTACATTACATTACATGATAAAGTGGACCCATTACATGGACCCATTACATTACATTACATGACATGGACCCATTACATTACATTACATGACATGGACCCATTACATGGACCCATTACATTACATTACATGACATAATCATTATATGGACCCATTACATTACATGACATGGACCCATTACATGGACCCATTACATTACATTACATGACATGGACCCATTACATTACATTACATGACATGGACTCCATTACATGGACCCATTACATTACATTACATGACATGGACCCATTACATGACATGGACCCATTACATTACATTACATGACATGGACCCATTACATTACATTACATGACATGGACCCATTACATGGACCCATTACATTACATTACATGACATGGACCCATTACATGGACCCATTACATTACATTACATGACATGGACCCATTACATGGACCCATTACATTACATTACATGACATGACCCATTACATGACATGGACCCATTACATGACATGGACCCATTACATTACATGACATGGACCCATTACATGACATGGACCCATTACATGGACCCATTACATTACATTACATGACATGGACCCATTACATGGACCCATTACATTACATTACATGACATGGACCCATTACATGGACCCATTACATTACATTACATGACATGGACCCATTACATGGACCCATTACATTACATTACATGACATGGACCCATTACATGGACCCATTACATTACATGACATGGACCCATTACATGGACCCATTACATTACATTACATGACATGGACCCATTACATGGACCCATTACATTACATGACATGGACCCATTACATGGACCCATTACATTACATTACATGACATGGACCCATTACATGGACCCATTACATTACATGACATGGACCCATTACATGGACCCATTACATTACATGACATGGACCCATTACATTACATTACATGACATTGACCCATTACATGGACCCATTACATTACATTACATGACATGAATTCCATTACATGGACCCATTACATTATATGACATGGACCCATTACATGGACCCATTACATTACATGACATGGACCCATTACATGGACCCATTACATTACATTACATGACATGGACCCATTACATGACATGGACCCATTACATGACCCATTACATACATTACATGGACATGGACCCATTACATGGACCCATTACATTACATTACATGACATGGACCCATTACATTACATGACATGGACCCATTACATTACATGACATGGACCCATTACATGACATGGACCCATTACATTACATTACATGACATGGACCCATTACATGGACCCATTACATTACATTACATGACATGGACCCATTACATGGACCCATTACATTACATTACATGACATGGACCCATTACATGACATGACATGGACCCATTACATGACATGGACCCATTACATTACATGGACCCATTACATTACATGATATGACATGGACCCATTACATGACATGGACCCATTACAGGACCCATTACATTACATGACATGGACCCATTACATGGACCCATTACATTACATTACATGACATGGACCCATTACATGACATGGACCCATTACATGGACCCATTACATTACATTACATGACATGGACCCATTACATGGACCCATTACATTATATTGAAAGTATGACATGGACCCATTACATGGACCCATTACATTACATTACATGACATGGACCCATTACATTACATTACATGACATGGACCCATTACATGACATGACATGGACCCATTACATGACATGGACCCATTACATGACATGGACCCACATATACATGGACCCATTACATGACATGACATGGACCCATTACATGACATGACATGGACCCATTACATGACATGGACCCATTACATTACATGGACCCATTACATTACATGACATGACATGGACCCATTACATGGACCCATTACATTACATGACATGGACCCATTACATGGACCCATTACATTACATTACATGACATGGACCCATTACATGGACCCATTACATTACATTACATGACATGGACCCATTACATGACATGGACCCATTACATTACATTACATGACATGGACCCATTACATGGACCCATTACATTACATTACATGACATGGACCCATTACATGGACCCATTACATTACACTACACGCATATGATTCCATTACATTACATGACATGGACCGCTCATATGGACCCATTACATTACACAGATGACATGGACCCATTACATTACATTACATGACATGGACCCATTACATGGACCCATTACATTACATTACATGACATGGACCCATTACATGGACCCATTACATTACATTACATGACATGGACCCATTACATGACATGGACCCATTACATGGACCCATTACATTACATTACATGACATGGACCCATTACATGACATGGACCCATTACATGGACCCATTACATTACATTACATGACATGGACCCATTACATGACATGGACCCATTACATGACATGGACCCATTACATGGACCCATTACATTACATTACATGACATGGACCCATTACATGACATGGACCCATTACATGGACCCATTACATTACATTACATGACATGGACCCATTACATGGACCCATTACATTACATTACAGCACATGGACCCATTACATGACCCATTACATTACATTACATGACATGGACCCATTATACATATGACCCATTACATGGACCCATTACATTACATTACATGACATGGACCCATTACATGACATGGACCCATTACATGACATGGACCCATTACATGGACCCATTACATTACATTACATGACATGGACCCATTACATGACATGGACCCATTACATGACATGGACCCATTACATGGACCCATTACATTACATTACATGACATGGACCCATTACATGGACCCATTACATTACATGACATGGCATGGACCCATTACATAATCCATTACATTTACATGACATGTGTCCTGGGCTACATGGACCCATTACATTACATTACATGACATGGACCCATTACATGGACCCATTACATTACATTACATGACATGGACCCATTACATGACATGGACCCATTACATGGACCCATTACATTACATTACATGACATGGACCCATTACATGGACCCATTACATTACATTACATGACATGGACCCATTACATGGACCCATTACATTACATTATATGACATGGACCCATTACATTGACCCATTACATTACATGACATGACATGGACCCATTACATTACATTACATGACATGTGGACCCATTACATGACATGGACCCATTACATGACATGGACCCATTACATGGACCCATTACATTACATTACATGACATGGACCCATTACATTACATTACATGACATGGACCCATTACATGGACCCATTACATTACATTACATGACATGGACCCATTACATGGACCCATTACATTACATTACATGACATGGACCCATTACATGGACCCATTACATTACATTACATGACATGGACCCATTACATTACATGACATGACATGGACCCATTACATGACATGGACCCATTACATGGACCCATTACATTACATGACATGGACCCATTACATGGACCCATTACATTACATTACATGACATGGACCCATTACATTACATGACATGGACCCATTACATGACATGGACCCATTACATGGACCCATTACATTACATTACATGACATGGACCCATTACATGGACCCATTACATTACATGACATGGACCCATTACATTACATGACATGGACCCATTACATGACATGGACCCATTACATGGACCCATTACATTACATGATGACATGTAACCCATTACATTACATATGACATGGACCCATTACATGACATGGACCCATTACATGACATGGACCCATTACATTACATTACATGACATGGACCCATTACATGGACCCATTACATTACATTACATGACATGGACCCATTACATGGACCCATTACATTACATTACATGACATGGACCTTATACATGGACCCATTACATTACATTACAATATTCATTACATGGACCCATTACATTACATTACATGACATGGACCCATTACATGGACCCATTACATTACATTACATGACATGGACCCATTACATGGACCCATTACATTACATTACATGACATGGACCCATTACATGACATGGACCCATTACATGACATGGACCCATTACATTACATTACATGACATGGACCCATTACATTACATTACATGGACATGACCCATTACATGACATGGACCCATTACATGGACCCATTACATTACATGACATGGACCCATTACATGGACCCATTACATTACATTACATGACATGGACCCATTACATGGACCCATTACATTACATTACATGACATGGACCCATTACATGACATGGACCCATTACATGACATGGACCCATTACATGGACCCATTACATTACATTACATGACATGGACCCATTACATTACATTACATGACATGGACCCATTACATGACATGGACCCATTACATGGACCCATTACATTACATTACATGACATGGACCCATTACATGGACCCATTACATTACATGACATGACATGGACCCATTACATTATATGGACCCATTACATGACATGGACCCATTACATTACATGACATGGACCCATTACATGACATGGACCCATTACATGGACCCATTACATTACATTACATGACATGGACCCATTACATGGACCCATTACATTACATTACATGACATGGACCCATTACATTACATTACATGACATGGACCCATTACATGGACCCATTACATTACATTACATGACATGGACCCATTACATGGACCCATTACATTACATGACATGGACCCATTACATTACATGACATGGACCCATTACATGGACCCATTACATTACATGACATGACATGGACCCATTACATGGACCCATTACATTACATTACATGACATGGACCCATTACATGGACCCATTACATTACATTACATGACATGGACCCATTACATGGACCCATTACATTACATGACATGGACCCATTACATGGACCCATTACATTACATGACATGGACCCATTACATGGACCCATTACATTACATTACATGACATGGACCCATTACATTACATTACATGACATTGACCCATTACATGGACCCATTACATTACATTACATGACATTGACCCATTACATGGACCCATTGCTACATTACATGACATTGACCCATTACATGGACCCATTACATTACATGACATGACATGGACCCATTACATGGACCCATTACATTACATGACATGACATGGACCCATTACATTACATGACATGACATGGACCCATTACATTACATGACATGACATGGACCCATTACATTACATGACATGACATGGACCCATTACATGACATGGACCCATTACATTACATGACATGGACCCATGACATGGACCCATTGATGGACCCATTACATTACATTACATGACATGGACCCATTACATGACATGGACCCATTACATGGACCCATTACATTACATTACATGACATGGACCCATTACATGGACCCATTACATTACATTACATGACATGGACCCATTACATGGACCCATTACATTACATTACATGACATGGACCCATTACATGACATGGACCCATTACATGACATGGACCCATTACATGGACCCATTACATTACATGACATGGACCCATTACATTACATTACATGACATGGACCCATTACATTACATGACATGGACCCACATTACATGATGTATGGACCCATTACATGGACCCATTACATTACATGACATGGACCCATTACATGACATGACATGGACCCATTACATGACATGGACCCATTACATGGACCCATTACATTACATTACATGACATGGACCCATTACATTACATTACATGACATGGACCCATTACATGACATGGACCCATTACATGACCCATTTCACATTACATTACATGACATGGACCCATTACATTACATTACATGACATGGACTCCATTACATGATATGGACCGTCACATTACATTACATGACATGGACCCATTACATTACATTACATGACATGGACCCATTACATGGACCCATTACATTACATGACATGGACCCATTACATTACATTACATGACATGGACCCATTACATGGACCCATTACATTACATTACATGACATGGACCCCATTACATGGACCCATTACATTACATTACATGACATGGACCCATTACATGGACCCATTACATTACATGACATGGACCCATTACATGACATGGACCCATTACATGGACCCATTACATTACATTACATGACATGGACCCATTACATTACATTACATGACATGGACCCATTACATGGACCCATTACATTACATTACATATTGCGGTGATTCCATTACATGGACCCATTACATTACATTACATGACATGGACCCATTACATGGACCCATTACATTACATGACATGACATGGACCCATTACATGGACCCATTACATTACATGACATGACATGGACCCATTACATTACATGACATGACATGGACCCATTACATTACATGACATGACATGGACCCATTACATGACATGACATGGACCCATTACATTACATGACATGATGGTGACCCATTACATTACATGACATGACATGGACCCATTACATTACATGACATGACATGGACCCATTACATGGACCCATTACATTACATGACATGACATGGACCCATTACATGACATGGACCCATTACATGACATGGACCTTATTTACATGACATGGACCCATTACATGGACCCATTACATGACATGACATGGACCCATTACATTACATGACATGACATGGACCCATTACATTACATGAC
>JBBBDQ010024240.1:0-13074 GCA_037127315.1 Ascarosepion bandense
TACCAAAAGATACATCTCGTGCCCATTACTACAGACTCTTCCAAAAGATACATCTCGTGCCCATTACTAGAGACTCTTCCAAAAGATACATCTCGTGCCCGTTAATACAGACTCTTCCAAAAGATACATCTCATGCCCATTACTACAGATTCTTCCAAAGATACATTTCGTGCCCATTACTACAGACTCTTCCAAAAGATACATCTCGTGCCCATTACTACAGACTCTTCCAAAGATACATCTCATGCCCATTACTACAGACTCTTCCAAAAGATACCTCGTGCCCATTACTACAGACTCTTCCAAAAGATACATCTCGTGCCCATTACTAGAGACTCTTCCAAAAGATACATCTCGTGCCCATTACTACAGACTCTTCCAAAAGATACATCTCGTGCCCATTACTACAGACTCTTCCAAAAGATACATCTCGTGCCCATTACTAGAGACTCTTCCAAAAGATACACATCTCGTGCCCGTTAATACAGACTCTTCCAAAAGATACATCTCATTCCGATTACTACAGACTCTTCCAAAAGATACATCTCGTGCCCATTACTACAGACTCTTCCAAAAGATACATCTCGTGCCCATTACTAAAGACTCTTCCAAAAGATACATCTCGTGCCCGTTACTACAGACTCTTCCAAAAGATACATCTCGTGCCCATTACTACAGATTCTTCCAAAAGATACATCTCGTGCCCGTTACTACAGACTCTTCCAAAAGATACATCTCGTGCCCGTTACTACAGACTCTTCCAAAGATACATCTCGTGCCCGTTACTACAGACTCTTCCAAAAGATACATCTCGTGCCCATTACTACAGACTCTTCCAAAAGATACATCTCGTGCCCATTACTACAGACTCTTCCAAAAGATACATCTCGTGCCCATTACTACAGATTCTTCCAAAAGATACATCTCGTGCCCGTTACTACAGACTCTTCCAAAGATACATCTCGTGCCCGTTACTACAGACTCTTCCAAAAGATACACCTGATGCCCGTTACTACAGACTCTACCAAAAGATACATCTCGTGCCCATTACTACAGACTCTTCCAAAAGATACATCTCGTGCCCGTTACTACAGACTCTTCCAAAAGATACATCTCGTGCCCGTTACTACAGACTCTTCCAAAAGATACATTCAGGCCCGTTACTACAGACTTTCCCAAAAGATACATCTCGTGCCCATTACTACAGACTCTTCCAAAAGATACACCTGATGCCCGTTACTACAGACTCTTCCAAAAGATACATCTCGTGCCCATTACTACAGATTCTTCCAAAAGATACATCTCGTGCCCATTACTACAGACTCTTCCAAAAGATACATCTCGTGCCCGTTACTACAGCCTCTTCCAAAAGATACATCTCGTGCCCATTACTACAGATTCTTCCAAAAGATACATCTCGTGCCCATTACTACAGACTCTTCCAAAAGATACATCTCGTGCCCGTTACTACAGACTCTTCCAAAAGATACATCTCGTGCTCGTTACTACAGACTCTTCCAAAAGATACATCTCGTGCCCATTACTACAGATTCTTCCAAAAGATACATCTCGTGCCCATTACTACAGACTCTTCCAAAAGATACATCTCGTGCCCGTTACTACAGACTCTTCCAAAAGATACATCTCGTGCCCGTTACTACAGACTCTTCCAAAGATACATCTCGTGCCCATTACTACAGACTCTTCCAAAAGATACATCTCGTGCCCGTTACTACAGACTCTTCCAAAAGATACATCTCGTGCCCATTACTACAGATTCTTCCAAAAGATACATCTCGTGCCCATTACTACAGATTCTTCCAAAAGATACATCTCGTGCCCATTACTACTGACTCTTCCAAAACATACATCTCGTGCCCATTACTACAGACTCTTCCAAAAGATACATCTCGTGCCCATTACTACAGACTCTTCCAAAGATACATCTCGTGCCCATTACTACAGACTCTTCCAAAAGATACATCTCGTGCCCGTTACTACAGACTCTTCCAAAAGATACATCTCGTGCCCATTACTACAGATTCTTCCAAAAGATACATCTCGTGCCCATTACTACAGACTCTTCCAAAAGATACATCTCGTGCCCGTTACTACAGACTCTTCCAAAAGATACATCTCGTGCCCGTTACTACAGCCCTTCCAAAAGATACACCTGATGCCCATTACTACAGACTCTCCCAAAAGATACATCTCGTGCCCGTTACTACAGACTCTTCCAAAAGATACATCTCGTGCCCATTACTACAGACTCTTCCAAAGATACATCTCGTGCCCATTACTACAGACTCTTCCAAAAACATACATCTCGTGCCCATTACTAGACTCTTCCAAAAGATACATCTCGTGCCCATTACTACAGACTCTTCCAAAAGATACATCTCGTGCTCCATTACTAAAGACTCTTCCAAAAGATACATCTCGTGCCCGTTACTACAGACTCTTCCAAAAGATACATCTTGTGCCCATTACTACAGATTCTTCCAAAAGATACATCTCGTGCCCGTTACTACAGACTCTTCCAAAAGATACATCTCGTGCCCGTTACTACAGACTCTTCCAAAAGATACATCTCGTGCCCGTTACTACAGACTCTTCCAAAAGATACATCTCGTGCCCATTACTACAGACTCTTCCAAAAAGATACATCTCGTGCCCATTACTAAAGACTCTTCCAAAAGATACATCTCGTTACTACAGACTCTTCCAAAAGATACATCTCGTGCCCATTACTACAGATTCTTCCAAAAGATACATCTCGTGCCCGTTACTACAGACTCTTCCAAAAGATACATCTCGTGCCCGTTACTACAGACTCTTCCAAAAGATACATCTCGTGCCCGTTACTACAGACTCTTCCAAAAGATACATCTCGTGCCCATTACTACAGACTCTTCCAAAAGATACATCTCGTGCCCATTACTACAGACTCTTCCAAAAGATACATCTCGTGCCCATTACTACAGATTCTTCCAAAGATACATCTCGTGCCCGTTACTACAGACTCTTCCAAAAGATACATCTCGTGCCCGTTACTACAGACTCTTCCAAAAGATACACCTGATGCCCGTTACTACAGACTCTACCAAAGATACATCTCGTGCCCATTACTACAGACTCTTCCAAAAGATACATCTCGTGCCCGTTACTACAGACGTAAAAGATACATCTCGTGCCCGTTACTACAGACTCTTCCAAAAGATACATCTCGTGCCCGTTACTACAGACTCTTCCAAAAGATACATCTCGTGCCCATTACTACAGACTCTTCCAAAAGATACACCTGATGCCCGTTACTACAGACTCTTCCAAAAGATACATCTCGTGCCCATTACTACAGATTCTTCCAAAAGATACATCTCGTGCCCATTACTACAGACTCTTCCAAAAGATACATCTCGTGCCCGTTACTACAGCCTCTTCCAAAAGATACATCTCGTGCCCATTACTACAGATTCTTCCAAAAGATACATCTCGTGCCCATTACTACAGACTCTTCCAAAAGATACATCTCGTGCCCGTTACTACAGACTCTTCCAAAAGATACATCTCGTGCTCGTTACTACAGACTCTTCCAAAAGATACATCTCGTGCCCATTACTACAGATTCTTCCAAAAGATACATCTCGTGCCCATTACTACAGACTCTTCCAAAAGATACATCTCGTGCCCGTTACTACAGACTCTTCCAAAAGATACATCTCGTGCCCGTTACTACAGACTCTTCCAAAAGATACATCTCGTGCCCATTACTACAGACTCTTCCAAAAGATACATCTCGTGCCCGTTACTACAGACTCTTCCAAAAGATACATCTCGTGCCCATTACTACAGATTCTTCCAAAAGATACATCTCGTGCCCATTACTACAGATTCTTCCAAAAGATACATCTCGTGCCCATTACTACTGACTCTTCCAAAACATACATCTCGTGCCCATTACTACAGACTCTTCCAAAAGATACATCTCGTGCCCATTACTACAGACTCTTCCAAAAGATACATCTCGTGCCCATTACTACAGACTCTTCCAAAGATACATCTCGTGCCCGTTACTACAGACTCTTCCCAAAAGATACATCCTCAAGTCTCATTACTACAGATTCTTCCAAAAGATACATCTCGTGCCCATTACTACAGACTCTTCCAAAAGATACATCTCGTGCCCGTTACTACAGACTCTTCCAAAAGATACATCTCGTGCCCGTTACTACAGCCTCTTCCAAAAGATACACCTGATGCCCATTACTACAGACTCTCCCAAAAGATACATCTCGTGCCCGTTACTACAGACTCTTCCAAAAGATACATCTCGTGCCCATTACTACAGACTCTTCCAAAAGATACATCTCGTGCCCATTACTACAGACTCTTCCAAACATACATCTCGTGCCCATTACTTAGACTCTTCCAAAAGATACATCTCGTGCCCATTACTACAGACTCTTCCAAAAGATACATCTCGTGCCCATTACTACAGACTCTTCCAAAAGATACATCTCGTGCCCATTACTACAGACTCTTCCAAAAGATACATCTTCCATTACTACAGACTCTTCCAAAAGATACATCTCGTGCCCAGTTACTACAGACTCTTCCAAAAGATACATCTCGTGCCCATTACTACAGACTTTTCCAAACATACATATCTCAGCCCATTACTACAGATTCTTCCAAAAAGATAAATTCAAAGTCTAGCTACTACAGAATCTTCCAAAAGATACATCTCGTGCCCATTACTACAGACTCTTCCAAAAGATACATCTCGTGCCCATTACTACAGACTCTTCCAAAAGATACATCTCGTGCCCATTACTACAGACTCTTCCAAAAGATACATCTCGTGCCCGTTACTACAGACTCTTCCAAAAGATACATCTCGTGCCCATTACTACAGATTCTTCCAAAAGATACATCTCGTGCCCATTACTACAGACTCTTCCAAAAGATACATCTCGTGCCCGTTACTACAGACTCTTCCAAAAGATACATCTCTCGTGCCCGTTACTACAGCCTCTTCCAAAAGATACACCTGATGCCCATTACTACAGACTCTCCCAAAAGATACATCTCGTGCCCGTTACTACAGACTCTTCCAAAAGATACATCTCGTGCCCATTACTACAGACTCTTCCAAAAGATACATCTCGTGCCCATTACTACAGATCCCAAAACATAATCCTGTGCCCATTACTAGACTCTTCCAAAAAGATACATCTCGTGCCCATTACAGACTTTCCAAAAGATACATCTCGTGCCCATTACTACAGACTCTTCCAAAAGATACATCTCGTGCCCATTACTACAGACTCTTCCAAAAGATACATCTCGTGCCCATTACTACAGACTCTTCCAAAAGATACATCTCGTGCCCATTACTACAGACTCTTCCAAAAGATACATCTCGTGCCCATTACTACAGACACTTCCAAAACATACATCTCGTGCCCATTACTACAGATTCTTCCAAAGATAAATCTCGTGCCCATTACTACAGAATCTTCCAAAAGATACATCTCGTGCCCATTACTACAGACTCTTCCAAAAAGATACATCTCGTGCCCATTACTACAGACTCTTCCAAAAGATACATCTCGTGCCCATTACTACAGACTCTTCCAAAAGATACATCTCGTGCCCATTACTACAGACTCTTCCAAAAGATACATCTCGTGCCCATTACTACAGACTCTTCCAAAAGATACATCTCGTGCTCCATTACTACAGACTCTTCCAAAAGACACATTCAAAGCCCATTACTACAGACTCTTCCAAAAGATACATCTCGTGCCCATTAGCTACAGACTTTCCAAAAGATACATCTCGTGCCCATTACTACAGACTCTTCCAAAACATACATCTCGTGCCCATTACTACAGACTCTTCCAAAAGATACATCTCGTGCCCATTACTACAGACTCTTCCAAAAGATACATCTCGTGCCCATTACTACAGACTTTTCCAAAAGATACATCTCGTGCCCATTACTACAGACTCTTCCAAAAGATACATCTCGTGCCCATTACTACAGACTCTTTCAAAAGATACATCTCGTGCCCATTACTACAGACTCTTCCAAAAGATACATTCCTCGTGCCCATTACTACAGACTCTTCCAAACATACATCTCGTGCCCATTACTACAGACTCTTCCAAAAGATACATCTCGTGCCCATTACTACAGACTCTTCCAAAAGATACATCTGTGCCCATTACTACAGATTCTTCCAAAAGATACATCTCGTGCCCATTACTACAGACTCTTCCAAAAGATACATCTCGTGCCCATTACTACAGACTCTTCCAAAAGATACATCTCGTGCCCATTACTACAGACTCTTCCAAAAGATACATCTCGTGCCCATTACTACAGACTCTTCCAAACATACATCTCCTGCCCATTACTAGACTCTTCCAAAAGATACATCTCGTGCCCATTACTACAGACTCTTCCAAAAGATACATCTCGTGCCCATTACTACAGATTCTCCAAAAGATACATCTCGTGCCCATTACTACAGACTTTCCAAAAGATACATCTCGTGCCATTACTACAGACTCTTCAAAAAGATACATCTCTGTGCCCATACTACAGACTCTTCCAAAAGATACATCTCGTGCCCATTACTACAGACTCTTCCAAAGATACATCTCGTGCCCATTACTACAGATTCTTCCAAAAGATACATCTTGTGCCCATTACTACAGACTCTTCCAAAAGATACATCTCGTGCCCATTACTACAGACTCTTCCAAAAGATACACATCTCGTGCCCATTACTACAGACTCTTCCAAAAGATACATCTCGTGCCCATTACTACAGATTCTTCCAAAAGATACATCTCGTGCCCATTACTACAGACTCTTCCAAAACATACATCTCGTGCCCATTACTACAGACTCTTCCAAAACATACATCTCGTGCCCATTACTACAGATTCTTCCAAAAGATACATCTCGTGCCCATTACTACAGACTCTTCCAAAAGATACATCTCGTGCCCATTACTACAGACTCTTCCAAAAGATACATCTCGTGCCCATTTCTACAGACTCTTCTAAAAGATACATCTCGTGCCCATTACTACAGACTCTTCCAAAGATACATCTCGTGCCCATTACTACAGATTCTTCCAAAAGATACATCTCGTGCCCATTACTACAGACTCTTCCAAAACATACATCTCGTGCCCATTACTACAGACTCTTCCAAAAGATACATCTCGTGCCCATTACTACAGACTCTTCCAAAAGATACATCTCGTGCCCATTACTACAGACTCTTCCAAAACATACATCTGCCCATTACTACAGATTCTTCCAAAAGATACATCTCGTGCCCATTACTACAGACTCTTCCAAAACATACATCTCGTGCCCATTACTACAGATTCTTCCAAAACATACATCTCGTGCCCATTACTACAGACTCTTCCAAACATACATCTCGTGCCCATTACTACAGATTCTTCCAAAAGATACATCTCGTGCCCATTACTACAGACTCTTCCAAAAGATACATCTCGTGCCCATTACTACAGACTCTTCCAAAAGATACATCTCGTGTCTAGCTACTACAGACTCTTCCAAAAGATACATCTCGTGCCCATTACTACAGACTCTTCCAAAACATACATCTCGTGCCCATTACTACAGACTCTTCCAAAACATACATCTCGTGCCCATTACTACAGACTCTTCCAAAACATACATCTCGTGCCCATTACTACAGATTCTTCCAAAAGATACATCTCGTGCCCATTACTACAGACTCTCTTCCAAAACATACATCTCGTGCCCATTACTACAGATTCTTCCAAAAGATACATCTCGTGCCCATTACTACAGACTCTTCCAAAACATACATCTCGTGCCCATTACTACAGATTCTTCCAAAAGATACATCTCGTGCCCATTACTACAGACTCTTCCAAAAGATACATCTCGTGCCCATTACTACAGACTCTCCAAAAGATACATCTCGTGCCCATTACTACAGACTCTTCCAAAGATACATCTCGTGCCCATTACTACAGACTCTTCCAAACATACATCTCGTGCCCATTACTAGACTCTTCCAAAAGATACATCTCGTGCCCATTACTACAGACTCTTCCAAAAGATACATCTCTGTGCCCATTACTACAGACTCTTCCAAAAGATACATCTGCCCATTACTACAGACTCTTCCAAAAGATACATCTCGTGCCCATTACTACAGACTCTTCCAAAAGATACATCTCGTGTCTATTACTACAGATTCTTCCAAAAGATACATCTCGTGCCCATTACTACAGACTCTTCCAAAAGATACATCTCGTGCCCATTACTACAGACTCTTCCAAAAGATACATCTCGTGCCCATTACTACAGACTCTTCCAAAAGATACATCTCGTGCCCATTACTACAGACTCTTCCAAAAGATACATCTCGTGCCCATTACTACAGACTCTTCCAAAAGATACATCTCGTGCCCATTACTACAGATTCTTCCAAAAGATACATCTCGTGCCCATTACTACAGACTCTTCCAAAGATACATCTCGTGCCCATTACTACAGACTCTTCCAAAAGATACATTCAAAGCCCATTACTACAGACTCTTCCAAAAGATACATCTCATGCCCATTACTACAGACTCTTCCAAAAGATACATCTCGTGCCCATTACTACAGACGCTTCCAAAAAGATACATCTCTGTGCCCGTTACTACAGACTCTTCCAAAGATACATCTCGTGCCCATTACTACAGACTCTTCCAAAAGACACATTCAAAATTCGTTACTGCAGACTCTTCCAAAAGATACATCTCGTGCCCATTACTACAGATTCTTCCAAAAGATACATCTCGTGCTCATTACTACAGATTCTTCCAAAAGATACATCTCGTGCCCATTACTACAGATTCTTCCAAAAGGTACATCTCGTGCCCATTACTACAGACTCTTCCAAAAGATACATCTCGTGCCCATTACTACAGACTCTTCCAAAAGATACATCTCGTGCCCATTACTACAGATTCTTCCAAAAGATACATCTCGTGCCCATTACTACAGACTCTTCCAAAAGATACATCTCGTGCCCGTTACTACAGGCTCTTCCAAAAGATACATCTCGTGCCCGTTACTACAGACTCTTCCAAAAGATACATCTCGTGCCCATTACTACAGATTCTTCCAAATGATACATCTCGTGCCCATTACTACAGACTCTTCCAAAAGATACATCTCGTGCCCATTACTACAGACTCTTCCAAAAGATACATCTCGTGCCCATTACTACAGACTCTTCCAAAAGATACATCTCGTGCCCATTACTACAGATTCTTCCAAAAGATACATCTCGTGCCCATTACTACAGACTCTTCCAAAAGATACATCTCGTGCCCGTTAACACAGACTCTTCCAAAAGATACATCTCGTGCCCGTTACTACAGACTCTTCCAAAAGATACTTCTCGTGCCCATTACTACAGATTCTTCCAAATGATACATCTCGTGCCCATTACTACAGACTCTTCCAAAAGATACATCTCGTGCCCATTACTACAGACTCTCCCAAAAGATACATCTCGTGCCCATTACTACAGACTCTTCCGAAAGATGGCAATCTCGTGCCCATTACTACAGACCTCTCCCAAAAGATACATCTCGTGCCCATTACTACAGACTCTTCCAAAAAGATACATCTCGTGCCCGTTACTACAGACTCTTCCAAAAGATACATCTCGTGCCCGTTACTACAGACTCTTCCAAAAGAAGCCCATTACTACAGATTCTTCCAAAAGATACATCTCGTGCCCATTACTACAGACTCTTCCAAAGATACATCTCGTGCCCTTTACTACAGACTCTCCCAAAAGATACATCTCGTGCCCATTACTACAGATTCTTCCAAAAAGATACATCTCGTGCCCATTACTACAGACTCTTCCAAAGATACATCTCGTGCCCGTTACTGCAGACTCTTCCAAAAGATACATCTCGTGCCCATTACTACAGATTCTTCCAAAAGATACATCTCGTGCTCATTACTACAGATTCTTCCAAAAGATACATCTCGTGCCCATTACTACAGATTCTTCCAAAAGGTACATCTCGTGCCCATTACTACAGACTCTTCCAAAAGATACATCTCGTGCCCATTACTACAGACTCTTCCAAAAGATACATCTCGTGCCCATTACTACAGATTCTTCCCAAAAGATACATCTCGTGCCCATTACTACAGACCTTCCAAAAGATACATCTCGTGCCCGTTACTACAGGCTCTTCCAAAGATACATTCTGTGCCCGTTACTACAGACTCTTCCAAAAGATACATCTCGTGCCCATTACTACAGATTCTTCCAAATGATACATCTCGTGCCCATTACTACAGACTCTTCCAAAAGATACATCTCGTGCCCATTACTACAGACTCTTCCAAAAGATACATCTCGTGCCCATTACTACAGACTCTTCCAAAAGATACATCTCGTGCCCATTACTACAGATTCTCCAAAAGATACATCTCGTGCCCATTACTACAGATTCTTCCAAAAGATACATCTCGTGCCCGTTACTACAGACTCTTCCAAAAGATACATCTCGTGCCCGTTACTACAGACTCTTCCAAAAGATACTTCTCGTGCCCATTACTACAGATTCTTTCCAAATGATACATCTCGTGCCCATTACTACAGACTCTTCCAAAAGATACATCTCGTGCCCATTACTACAGACTCTCCCAAAAGATACATCTCGTGCCCATTACTACAGACTCTTCCGAAAGATACATCTCGTGCCCATTACTACAGACTCTCCCAAAAGATACATCTCGTGCCCATTACTACAGACTCTTCCAAAGATACATCTCGTGCCCGTTACTACAGACTCTTCCAAAAGATACATCTCGTGCCCGTTACTACAGACTCCTTCCAAAAGATACTTCTCGTGCCCATTACTACAGATTCTTCCAAAAGATACATCTCGTGCCCATTACTACAGACTCTTCCAAAAGATACATCTCGTGCCCTTTACTACAGACTCTCCCAAAAGATACATCTCGTGCCCATTACTACAGATTTCCAAAAGATACATCTCGTGCCCATTACTACAGACTCTTCCAAAAGATACATCTCGTGCCCGTTACTACAGACTCTTCCAAAGATACATCTCGTGCCCGTTACTACAGATTCTTCCAAAAAGATACATCTCGTGACCATTACTACAGATTCTTCCAAAAGATACATCTCGTGCCCATTACTACAGACTCTCCCAAAAGATACATCTCGTGCCCATTACTACAGACTCTTCCAAAAGATACATCTCGTGCCCGTTACTACAGACTCTTCCAAAAGATACATCTCGTGCCCGTTACTACAGATTCTTCCAAAAGATACATCTCGTGCCCATTACTACAGACTCTTCCAAAAGATACATCTCGTGCCCATTACTACAGATTCTTCCAAAAGATACATCTCGTGCCCATTACTACAGACTCTTCCAAAAGATACATCTCGTGCCCATTACTACAGACTCTTCCAAAAGATACATCTCTGTGCCCATTACTACAGACTCTTCCAAAAGATACATCTCGTGCCCATTACTACAGACTCTTCCAAAAGATACATCCTTGTGCCCATTACTACAGACTCTTCCAAAGATACATCTCGTGCCCATTACTACAGATTCTTCCAAAAGATACATCTCAGCCCATTACTACAGACTCTTCCAAAAGATACATCTCGTGCCCATTACTACAGACTCTTCCAAAAGATACATCTCGTGCCCATTACTACAGACTCTTCCAAAAGATACATCTCATGCCCATTACTACAGACTCTTCCAAAAGATACATCTCGTGCCCATTACTACAGGCGCTTCCAAAAGATACATGCTGTGCCCGTTACTACAGACTCTTCCAAAGATACATCTCTGTGCCCATTACTACAGACTCTTCCAAAAGACACATCTCGTGCCCGTTACTGCAGACTCTTCCAAAAGATACATCTCGTGCCCATTACTACAGATTCTTCCAAAAGATACATCTCGTGCTCATTACTACAGATTCTTCCAAAAGATACATTCAAATGCCCATTACTACAGATTCTTCCAAAAGGTACATCTCGTGCCCATTACTACAGACTCTTCCAAAAGATACATCTCGTGCCCATTACTACAGACTCTTCCAAAAGATACATCTCGTGCCCATTACTACAGATTCTTCCAAAGATACATCTCGTGCCCATTACTACAGACTCTTCCAAAAGATACATCTGCCCGTTACTACAGGCTCTTCCTAAAAGATACATCTCGTGCCCGTTACTACAGACTCTTCCAAAAGATACATCTCGTGCCCATTACTACAGATTCTTCCAAATGATACATCTCGTGCCCATTACTACAGACTCTTCCAAAAGATACATCTCGTGCCCATTACTACAGACTCTTCCAAAAGATACATCTCGTACCCATTACTACAGACTCTTCCAAAAGATACATCTCGTGCCCATTACTACAGATTCTTCCAAAAGATACATCTCGTGCCCATTACTACAGACTCTTCCAAAAGATACATCTCGTGCCCGTTACTACAGACTCTTCCAAAAGATACATCTCGTGCCCGTTACTACAGACTCTTCCAAAAGATACTTTCGTGCCCATTACTACAGATTCTTCCAAATGATACATCTCGTGCCCATTACTACAGACTCTTCCAAAAGATACATCTCGTGCCCATTACTACAGACTCTCCCAAAAGATACATCTCGTGCCCATTACTACAGACTCTTCCGAAAGATACATCTCGTGCCCATTACTACAGACTCTCCCAAAAGATACATCTCGTGCCCATTACTACAGACTCTTCCAAAAGATACATCTCGTGCCCGTTACTACAGACTCTTCCAAAAGATACATCTCGTGCCCGTTACTACAGACTCTTCCAAAAGATACTTCTCGTGCCCATTACTACAGATTCTTCCAAAAGATACATCTCGTGCCCATTACTACAGACTCTTCCAAAAGATACATCTCGTGCCCGTTACTACAGACTCTCCCAAAAGATACATCT
>JBBBDQ010024243.1:0-10317 GCA_037127315.1 Ascarosepion bandense
GTATTGTTCATAATGGTCCTTAAAGATGGTGGAGTGAGTGTCTTTTGGGAGGATTGTATTGTTCATAATGGTCCTTAAAGATGGTGGAGTGAGTTTGTCTTTTGGGAGGATTGTATTGTTCATAATGGTCCTTAAAGATGGTGGAGTGAGTTTGTCTTTTGGGAGGATTGTATTGTTCATAATGGTCCTTAAAGATGGTGGAGTGAGTTTGTCTTTTTAGAGGATTGTATTGTTCATAATGGTCCTTAAAGATGGTGGAGTGAGTTTGTCTTTTGGGAGGATTGTATTGTCTATAATGGTCCTTAAAATGGTGGAGTGAGTGTCTTTTGGGAGGATTGTATTGTTCATAATGGTCCTTAAAGATGGTGGAGTGAGTGTCTTTTGGGAGGATTGTATTGTTCATAATGGTCCTTAAAGATGGTGGAGTGAGTTTGTCTTTTGGGAGGATTGTATTGTTCATAATGGTCCTTAAAGATGGTGGAGTGAGTTTGTCTTTTGGGAGGATTGTATTGTTCATAATGGTCCTTAAAGATGGTGGAGTGAGTTTGTCTTTTGGGAGGATTGTATTGTTCATAATGGTCCTTAAAGATGGTGGAGTGAGTTTGTCTTTTTGGGAGGATTGTATTGTTCATAATGGTCCTTAAAGATGGTGGAGTGAGTGTTTTTTGGGAGGATTGTATTGTTCATAATGGTCCTTAAAGATGGTGGAGTGAGTGTCTTTTGGGAGGATTGTATTGTTCATAATGGTCCTTAAAGATGGTGGAGTGAGTTTGTCTTTTGGGAGGATTGTATTGTTCATAATGGTCCTTAAAGATGGTGGAGTGAGTGTCTTTTGGGAGGATTGTATTGTTCATAATGGTCCTTAAAGATGGTGGAGTGAGTTTGTCTTTTGGGAGGATTGTATTGTTCATAATGGTCCTTAAAGATGGTGGAGTGAGTGTCTTTTGGGAGGATTGTATTGTTCATAATGGTCCTTAAAGATGGTGGAGTGAGTTTGTCTTTTTGGGAGGATTGTATTGTTCATAATGGTCCTTAAAGATGGTGGAGTGAGTTTGTCTTTTGGGAGGATTGTATTGTTCATAATGGTCCTTAAAGATGGTGGAGTAAGTTTGTCTTTTGGGAGGATTGTATTGTTCATAATGCTCTTTAAAGATGGTGGAGTGAGTTTGTCTTTTGGGAGGATTGTATTGTTCATAATGGTCCTTAAAGATGGTGGAGTGAGTGTCTTTTGGGAGGATTGTATTGTTCATAATGGTCCTTAAAGATGGTGGAGTGAGTTTGTCTTTTGGGAGGATTGTATTGTTCATAATGGTCCTTAAAGATGGTGGAGTGAGTTTGTCTTTTGGGAGGATTGTATTGTTCATAATGGTCCTTAAAGATGGTGGAGTAAGTTTGTCTTTTGGGAGGATTGTATTGTTCATAATGGTCCTTAAAGATGGTGGAGTGAGTTTGTCTTTTGGGAGGATTGTATTGTTCATAATGCTCCTTAAAGATGGTGGAGTGAGTTTGTCTTTTGGGAGGATTGTATTGTTCATAATGGTCCTTAAAGATGGTGGAGTGAGTGTCTTTTGGGAGGATTGTATTGTTCATAATGGTCCTTAAAGATGGTGGAGTGAGTTTGTCTTTTGGGAGGATTGTATTGTTCATAATGGTCTTAAAGATGGTGGAGTGAGTTTGTCTTTTGGGAGGATTGTATTGTTCATAATGCTCCTTAAAGATGGTGGAGTGAGTTTGTCTTTTGGGAGGATTGTATTGTTCATAATGGTCCTTAAAGATGGTGGAGTGAGTTTGTCTTTTGGGAGGATTGTATTGTTCATAATGGTCCTTAAAGATGGTGGAGTGAGTTTGTCTTTTTTTGGGAGGATTGTATTGTTCATAATGCTCCTTAAAGATGGTGGAGTGAGTGTCTTTTGGGAGGATTGTATTGTTCATAATGGTCCTTAAAGATGGTGGAGTGAGTTTGTCTTTTGGGAGGATTGTATTGTTCATAATGGTCCTTAAAGATGGTGGAGTGAGTGTCTTTTGGGAGGATTGTATTGTTCATAATGGTCCTTAAAGATGGTGGAGTGAGTTTGTCTTTGGGAGGATTGTATTGTTCATAATGGTCCTTAAAGATGGTGGAGTGAGTAAGTCTTTTGGGAGGATTGTATTGTTCATAATGGTCCTTAAAGATGGTGGAGTGAGTGTCTTTTGGGAGGATTGTATTGTTCATAATGGTCCTTAAAGATGGTGGAGTGAGTGTCTTTTGGGAGGATTGTATTGTTCATAATGGTCCTTAAAGATGGTGGAGTGAGTTTGTCTTTTGGGAGGATTGTATTGTTCATAATGGTCCTTAAAGATGGTGGAGTGAGTGTCTTTTGGGAGGATTGTATTGTTCATAATGGTCCTTAAAGATGGTGGAGTGAGTTTGTCTTTTGGGAGGATTGTATTGTTCATAATGGTCCTTAAAGATGGTGGAGTGAGTTTGTCTTTTGGGAGGATTGTATTGTTCATAATGGTCCTTAAAGATGGTGGAGTGAGTTTGTCTTTTGGGAGGATTGTATTGTTCATAATGGTCCTTAAAGATGGTGGAGTGAGTTTGTCTTTTGGGAGGATTGTATTGTTCATAATGGTCCTTAAAGATGGTGGAGTGAGTTTGTCTTTTGGGAGGATTGTATTGTTCATAATGGTCCTTAAAGATGGTGGAGTATGTTTGTCTTTTGGGAGGATTGTATTGTTCATAATGGTCCTTAAAGATGGTGGAGTGAGTTTGTCTTTTGGGAGGATTGTATTGTTCATAATGGTCCTTAAAGATGGTGGAGTGAGTTTGTCTTTTGGGAGGATTGTATTGTTCATAATGCTCCTTAAAGATGGTGGAGTGAGTTTGTCTTTTGGGAGGATTGTATTGTTCATAATGGTCCTTAAAGATGGTGGAGTGAGTGTCTTTTGGGAGGATTGTATTGTTCATAATGGTCCTTAAAGATGGTGGAGTGAGTTTGTCTTTTGGGAGGATTGTATTGTTCATAATGGTCCTTAAAGATGGTGGAGTGAGTTTGTCTTTTGGGAGGATTGTATTGTTCATAATGGTCCTTAAAGATGGTGGAGTGAGTTTGTCTTTTGGGAGGATTGTATTGTTCATAATGGTCCTTAAAGATGGTGGAGTATGTTTGTCTTTTGGGAGGATTGTATTGTTCATAATGGTCCTTAAAGATGGTGGAGTGAGTTTGTCTTTTTGGGAGGATTGTATTGTTCATAATGGTCCTTAAAGATGGTGGAGTGAGTTTGTCTTTTGGGAGGATTGTATTGTTCATAATGGTCCTTAAAGATGGTGGAGTGAGTTTGTCTTTTGGGAGGATTGTATTGTTCATAATGGTCCTTAAAGATGGTGGAGTGAGTTTGTCTTTTGGGAGGATTGTATTGTTCATAATGGTCCTTAAAGATGGTGGAGTGAGTTTGTCTTTTGGGAGGATTGTATTGTTCATAATGGTCCTTAAAGATGGTGGAGTGAGTTTGTCTTTTGGGAGGATTGTATTGTTCATAATGGTCCTTAAAGATGGTGGAGTGAGTGTCTTTTGGGAGGATTGTATTGTTCATAATGGTCCTTAAAGATGGTGGAGTGAGTTTGTCTTTTGGGAGGATTGTATTGTTCATAATGGTCCTTAAAGATGGTGGAGTGAGTTTGTCTTTTGGGAGGATTGTATTGTTCATAATGGTCCTTAAAGATGGTGGAGTGAGTTTGTCTTTTGGGAGGATTGTATTGTTCATAATGGTCCTTAAAGATGGTGGAGTGAGTGTCTTTTGGGAGGATTGTATTGTTCATAATGGTCCTTAAAGATGGTGGAGTGAGTGTCTTTTGGGAGGATTGTATTGTTCATAATGGTCCTTAAAGATGGTGGAGTGAGTTTGTCTTTTGGGAGGATTGTATTGTTCATAATGGTCCTTAAAGATGGTGGAGTGAGTTTGTCTTTTTGGGAGGATTGTATTGTTCATAATGGTCCTTAAAGATGGTGGAGTGAGTTTGTCTTTTGGGAGGATTGTATTGTTCATAATGGTCCTTTAAAGATGGTGGAGTGAGTTTGTCTTTTGGGAGGATTGTATTGTTCATAATGGTCCTTAAAGATGGTGGAGTGAGTGTCTTTTGGGAGGATTGTATTGTTCATAATGGTCCTGATGGTGGAGTGAGTGTCTTTGGGAGGATTGTATTGTTCATAATGTTCCTTAAAGATGGTGGAGTAAGTTTGTCTTTTGGGAGGATTGTATTGTTCATAATGGTCCTTAAAGATGGTGGAGTGAGTTTGTCTTTTTGGGAGGATTGTATTGTTCATAATGGTCCTTAAAGATGGTGGAGTGAGTTTGTCTTTTGGGAGGATTGTATTGTTCATAATGGTCCTTAAAGATGGTGGAGTGAGTTTGTCTTTTCTGAGGATTGTATTGTTCATAATGGTCCTTAAAGATGGTGGAGTGAGTTTGTCTTTTGGGAGGATTGTATTGTTCATAATGGTCCTTAAAGATGGTGGAGTGAGTGTCTTTTGGGAGGATTGTATTGTTCATAATGGTCCTTAAAGATGGTGGAGTGAGTTTGTCTTTTGGGGAGGATTGTATTGTTCATAATGGTCCTTAAAGATGGTGGAGTGAGTTTGTCTTTTGGGAGGATTGTATTGTTCATAATGGTCCTTAAAGATGGTGGAGTGAGTTTGTCTTTTGGGAGGATTGTATTGTTCATAATGGTCCTTAAAGATGGTGGAGTGAGTGTCTTTTGGGAGGATTGTATTGTTCATAATGGTCCTTAAAGATGGTGGAGTGAGTGTCTTTTGGGAGGATTGTATTGTTCATAATGGTCCTTAAAGATGGTGGAGTGAGTTTGTCTTTTGGGAGGATTGTATTGTTCATAATGGTCCTTAAAGATGGTGGAGTGAGTGTCTTTGGGAGGATTGTATTGTTCATAATGGTCCTTAAAGATGGTGGAGTGAGTGTCTTTTGGGAGGATTGTATTGTTCATAATGGTCCTTAAAGATGGTGGAGTGAGTTTGTCTTTGGAGTAGGATTGTATTGTTCATAATGGTCCTTGAAGATGGTGGACTGAGTTTGTCTTTTGGGAGGATTGTATTGTTCATAATGGTCCTTAAAAATGGTGGAGTGAGTTTGTCTTTTGGGAGGATTGTATTGCCTATAATGGTCCTTAAAGATGGTGGAGTGAGTTTGTCTTTTGGGAGGATTGTATTGTTCATAATGGTCCTTAAAGATGGTGGAGTGAGTGTCTTTTTTGGGAGGATTGTATTGTTCATAATGGTCCTTAAAGGTGGTGGAGTGAGTTTGTCTTTTGGGAGGATTGTATTGTTCATAATGGTCCTTAAAGATGGTGGAGTGAGTGTCTTTTGGGAGGATTGTATTGTTCATAATGGTCCTTAAAGATGGTGGAGTGAGTTTGTCTTTTGGGAGGATTGTATTGTTCATAATGGTCCTTAAAGATGGTGGAGTGAGTGTCTTTTGGGAGGATTGTATTGTTCATAATGGTCCTTAAAGATGGTGGAGTCAGTTTGTCTTTGCGAGGATTGTATTGTTCATAATGGTCCTTGAAGATGGTGGAGTGAGTTTGTCTTTTGGGAGGATTGTATTGTTCATAATGGTCCTTAAAGATGGTGGAGTGAGTTTGTCTTTTTGGGAGGATTGTATTGTTCATAATGGTCCTTAAAGATGGTGGAGTGAGTTTGTCTTTTGGGAGGATTGTATTGTTCATAATGGTCCTTAAAGATGGTGGAGTGAGTTTGTCTTTTGCGAGGATTGTATTGTTCATAATGGTCCTTAAAGATGGTGGAGTGAGTTTGTTCTTGGGGAGGATTGTATTGTTCATAATGGTCCTTAAAGATGGTGGAGTGAGTGTCTTTTGGGAGGATTGTATTGTTCATAATGGTCCTTAAATATGGTGGAGTGAGTGTCTTTTGGGAGGATTGTATTGTTCATAATGGTCCTTAAAGATGGTGGAGTGAGTTTGTCTTTTGGGAGGATTGTATTGTTCATAATGGTCCTTAAAGATGGTGGAGTGAGTGTCTTTTGGGAGGATTGTATTGTTCATAATGGTCCTTAAAGATGGTGGAGTGAGTTTGTCTTTTGGGAGGATTGTATTGTTCATAATGGTCCTTAAAGATGGTGGAGTGAGTTTGTCTTTTGGGAGGATTGTATTGTTCATAATGGTCCTTAAAGATGGTGGAGTGAGTTTGTCTTTTGGGAGGATTGTATTGTTCATAATGGTCCTTAAAGATGGTGGAGTGAGTGTCTTTTGGGAGGATTGTATTGTTCATAATGGTCCTTAAAGATGGTGGAGTGAGTTTGTCTTTTGGGAGGATTGTATTGTTCATAATGTTCCTTAAAGATGGTGGAGTGAGTGTCTTTGGGAGGATTGTATTGTTCATAATGGTCCTTAAAGATGGTGGAGTGAGTTTGTCTTTTGGGAGGATTGTATTGTTCATAATGGTCCTTAAAGATTGTGGAGTGAGTGTCTTTTGGGAGGATTGTATTGTTCATAATGGTCCTTAAAGATGGTGGAGTGAGTTTGTCTTTTGGGAGGATTGTATTGTTCATAATGGTCCTTAAAGATGGTGGAGTGAGTGTCTTTTTGGGAGGATTGTATTGTTCATAATGGTCCTAAAATATGGTGGAGTGAGTGTCTTTTGGGAGGATTGTATTGTTCATAATGGTCCTTAAAGATGGTGGAGTGAGTGTCTTTTGGGAGGATTGTATTGTTCATAATGGTCCTTAAAGATGGTGGAGTGAGTTTGTCTTTTGGGGAGGATTGTATTGTTCATAATGGTCCTTAAAGATGGTGGAGTGAGTGTCTTTTGGGAGGATTGTATTGTTCATAATGGTCCTTAAAGATGGTGGAGTGAGTTTGTCTTTTGGGAGGATTGTATTGTTCATAATGGTCCTTAAAGATGGTGGAGTGAGTTTGTCTTTTGGGAGGATTGTATTGTTCATAATGGTCCTTAAAGATGGTGGAGTGAGTTTGTCTTTTGGGAGGATTGTATTGTTCATAATGGTCCTTAAAGATGGTGGAGTGAGTGTCTTTTGGGAGGATTGAATTGTTCATAATGGTCCTTAAAGATGGTGGAGTGAGTTTGTCTTTTGGGAGGATTGTATTGTTCATAATGTTCCTTAAAGATGGTGGAGTGAGTGTCTTTTGGGAGGATTGTATTGTTCATAATGGTCCTTAAAGATGGTGGAGTGAGTTTGTCTTTTGGGAGGATTGTATTGTTCATAATGGTCCTTAAAGATTGTGGAGTGAGTGTCTTTTGGGAGGATTGTATTGTTCATAATGGTCCTTAAAGATGGTGGAGTGAGTTTGTCTTTTGGGAGGATTGTATTGTTCATAATGGTCCTTAAAGATGGTGGAGTGAGTGTCTTTTGGGAGGATTTACAGCTGTTCATAATGGTCCTTAAAGATGGTGGAGTGAGTTTGTCTTTTGGGAGGATTGTATTGTTCATAATGGTCCTTAAAGATGGTGGAGTGAGTGTCTTTTGGGGAGGATTGTATTGTTCATAATGGTCCTTAAAGATGGTGGAGTGAGTTTGTCTTTTGGGAGGATTGTATTGTTCATAATGTTCCTTAAAGATGGTGGTGTGAGTGTCTTTTGGGAGGATTGTATTGTTCATAATGGTCCTTAAAGATGGTGGAGTGAGTTTGTCTTTTGGGAGGATTGTATTGCTCAGTAATGGTCCTTAAAGATTGTGGAGTGAGTGTCTTGGGAGGATTGTATTGTTCATAATGGTCCTTAAAGATGGTGGAGTGAGTTTGTCTTTTGGGAGGATTGTATTGTTCATAATGGTCCTTAAAGATGGTGGAGTGAGTGTCTTTTGGGAGGATTGTATTGTTCATAATGGTCCTTAAATATGGTGGAGTGAGTGTCTTTTGGGAGGATTGTATTGTTCATAATGGTCCTTAAAGATGGTGGAGTGAGTGTCTTTTGGGAGGATTGTATTGTTCATAATGGTCCTTAAAGATGGTGGAGTGAGTTTGTCTTTGGGAGGATTGTATTGTTCATAATGGTCCTTAAAGATGGTGGAGTGAGTGTCTTTGGGGAGGATTGTATTGTTCATAATGGTCCTTAAAAGATGGTGGAGTGAGTTTGTCTTTTGGGAGGATTGTATTGTTCATAATGGTCCTAAAGATGGTGGAGTGAGTTTGTCTTTTGGGAGGATTGTATTGTTCATAATGGTCCTTAAAGATGGTAGAGTGAGTTTGTCTTTTGGGAGGGATTGTATTGTTCATAATGGTCCTTAAAGATGGTGGAGTGAGTGTCTTTGGGAGGATTGAATTGTTCATAATGGTCCTTAAAGATGGTGGAGTGAGTTTGTCTTTTGGGAGGATTGTATTGTTCATAATGTTCCTTAAAGATGGTGGCGAGTGTCTTTTGGGAGGATTGTATTGTTCATAATGGTCCTTAAAGATGGTGGAGTGAGTTTGTCTTTTGGGAGGATTGTATTGCTCATAATGGTCCTAAAGATTGTGGAGTGAGTGTCTTTTGGGAGGATTGTATTGTTCATAATGGTCCTTAAAGATGGTGGAGTGAGTTTGTCTTTTGGGAGGATTGTATTGTTCATAATGGTCCTTAAAGATGGTGGAGTGAGTGTCTTTGGGGAGGATTGTATTGTTCATAATGGTCCTTAAAGATGGTGGAGTGAGTTTGTCTTTTGGGAGGATTGTATTGTTCATAATGGTCCTTAAAGATGGTGGAGTGAGTGTCTTTTGGGAGGATTGTATTGTTCATAATGGTCCTTGAAGATGGTGGAGTGAGTTTGTCTTTTGGGAGGATTGTATTTTTCATAATGGTCCTTAAAGATGGTGGAGTGAGTGCATTTTGGGAGGATTGTATTGTTCATAATGGTCCTTAAAGATGGTGGAGTGAGTTTGTCTTTTGGGAGGATTGTATTGTTCATAATGGTCCTTTAAAGATGGTGGAGTGAGTGTCTTTTGGGAGGATTGTATTGTCTATAATGGTCCTTAAAGATGGTGGAGTGAGTTTGTCTTTTGGGAGGATTGTATTGTTCATAATGGTCCTTAAAGATGGTGGAGTGAGTGTCTTTTGGGAGGATTGTATTGTTCATAATGGTCCTTAAAGATGGTGGAGTGAGTGTTCCTTTTGGGAGGATTGTATTGTTCATAATGGTCCTTAAAGATGGTGGAGTGAGTTTGTCTTTTGGGAGGATTGTATTGTTCATAATGGTCCTTAAAGATGGTGGAGTGAGTTTGTCTTTTGGGAGGATTGTATTGTTCATAATGGTCCTTAAAGATGGTGGAGTGAGTGTCTTTTGGGAGGATTGTATTGTTCATAATGGTCCTTAAAGATGGTGGAGTGAGTTTGTCTTTTGGGAGGATTGTATTGTTCATAATGGTCCTTAAAGATGGTGGAGTGAGTGTCTTTGGGAGGATTGTATTGTTCATAATGGTCCTTAAAGATGGTGGAGTGAGTGTCTTTTGGGAGGATTGTATTGTTCATAATGGTCCTTAAAGAGATGGTGGAGTGAGTTTGTCTTTTGGGAGGATTGTATTGTTCATAATGGTCCTTAAAGATGGTGGAGTGAGTGTCTTTTGGGAGGATTGTATTGTTCATAATGGTCCTTAAAGATGGTGGAGTGAGTTTGTCTTTTGGGAGGATTGTATTGTTCATAATGGTCCTTAAAGATGGTGGAGTGAGTGGGGTTCTTTTGGGAGGATTGTATTGTTCATAATGGTCCTTAAAGATGGTGGAGTGAGTGTCTTTTTGGGAGGATTGTATTGTTCATAATGGTCCTTAAAGGATGGTGGAGTGAGTTTGTCTTTTGGGAGGATTGTATTGTTCATAATGGTCCTTAAAGATGGTGGAGTGAGTGTCTTTTTGGGAGGATTGTATTGTTCATAATGGTCCTTAAAGATGGTGGAGTGAGTGTCTTTGGGAGGATTGTATTTGTTCATAATGGTCCTTAAAGATGGTGGAGTGAGTTTGTCTTTTTGGGAGGATTGTATTGTTCATAATGGTCCTTGAAGATGGTGGACTGAGTTTGTCTTTTGGGAGGATTGTATTGTTCATAATGGTCCTTAAAAATGGTGGATGAGTTTGTCTTTGAGGATTTGTATTGTTCATAATGGTCCTTAAAGATGGTGGAGTGAGTTTGTCTTTTGGGAGGATTGTATTGTTCATAATGGTCCTTAAAGATGGTGGAGTGAGTGTCTTTTGGGAGGATTGTATTGTTCATAATGGTCCTTAAAGATGGTGGAGTGAGTTTGTCTTTTGGGAGGATTGTATTGCTCATAATGGTCCTTAAAGATGGTGGAGTGAGTGTCTTTTGGGAGGATTGTATTGTTCG
>JBBBDQ010024255.1:0-13987 GCA_037127315.1 Ascarosepion bandense
GAAAAGGGTAAGACAAGGATGTGTCTTCTCACCAGATCTATTCAACATGTACAGCGAGACTATTCTGAGAGACTTAGAGTCACACCAGATTTATCATTGGAGCCACAATCTGAACAATATGATACAATAGATGATCTATTTATTCATAATTGTTTTCCTCTAGGGATGTGTCTTGGTGCAGTGGAATGAGAAATCGGAAAGCCGAGTTCGAATTCCAGTTAGATTCGATGCATTCACTTACACGCAAATACTCTTGGGAAACGTATATCCTCCTCCACATGGGTTAAATAACAGGACAAACTGGGTTCCATAGCATTGATTGGTAACCAGTCTTTAATTGCAGAAACTACTACAACCTAATATGGGGAAAATTCATTGCCCAGTCAGTCGTGTCTCAAGAGACATGATCGCCCAACCGTGTATCACGTACGCCACTGAAGCTAGGTTAGGGTGACATGTTGTTACTTTCGTTCCTATCATGGTACCTAGAGCGTGTTGTCAAATTCGAAAGTATTGTTGTTCATCATTAGGTCGATGCTATCAATAATGGAATTCCTTGATGAATCTGGGATATACATTCTGGGATGTTTTTCAATCCAAAATTAGATTGCTTGTTTACTCAATTCATGTGTTATATTAAGATATAGTTTGCTAGCATCAAATATTACCATGAGTGTTCCTAGGTCTTGGTTTGTGGTATGGGAGCCGAAGAAGCTGATTGGCCTCCTTGGGCGTAGGTTTGTGACATTTACCATCTGTTTGATATTCAAATTACTCAATTTCTGCGGCTGGACTGATAAATGATCACTTTGATCTCAACCCTATCTTAACCCACGTTGGTGATTTGGTTGATCTAAGACGGGCGAAACCGGGTGACCTTCTAGAATTGCTGGAAATGAATTGGCTCAAGTTGAGCAAAGTCACAAGAAGAAAAAAATCTTTCAGAATTCCAAGTTTTATAACTTGGCTCTTCTTTTTGGTCATTTCAACATTCAGAATCAATCTGTTTATATGCTCAATGCATTAAATTGAAATACAACACTTTGGATGGTTCTGTTAAGTCTGGCACAGGGTTCGAGTTCTTCTTGGAGTAAGAAGTTATTAAGTTTAAGGCGTGGCAAAAATATCTAATTTAATTTTTATGGAAACATGTTATAATTCCTATTGAACATCGTACTCACCTAAAAAACATTTACACACACAAATTTTTTTAATTATTTCAAAACATTTCAGGAATGATATTAAATCCTCTAATTTTAGATAGGCCACATGACCATCAATTCTTAACTAAAAAAAGAAATTAATATAACGATTCCATAAAAGATTTTTAAAGTCGTTGTAACACTTTATGAATTATTTACTAATTATAATAATAATTTTAAAAAATGAAAAACAATTATTTCAAAATTTTATTAGTAATTGAAAAAAAAATTTTCTTCAAACTGTTTTTAATAATTATCCTTCAGCAAATTAAAAGCTATTAAATTATATCAGTTTTATTGCATTTTTATTTTACTCTTCGAGCAGATTTTCGGTTAGTTGTGTACTTAAAAAAACATAGATGATTTATATTCCCACAATGAGCCCTGCGTTTAACTAATAAATGTTTGCAGCTAATTAAAATTTATTAAAATTTTGCGGATTTACGTAGGGGGAAGTGCTAAAAAAATATTTTTATCAAGATTCTTAAAAAATACCTCAAAAATAATTTCATCCATTTGAAACTGAAAGTTTCATTAAAATTCGACAATTATTTGATTTTTGTATAATTTCCAAATTAATGTTTGTCACCGGGGAAAAAAATTGGTTAATGTCATCATTACGTTTTTCATTGTAAAACAGTCCTGAACTTTAGCTGCTAAATCAAAATTTTCTGATAAAATTTCAAAAATGTTAGATGGGATTAAAATTAAAAAAAAAAATTAAAAACTACTTTGATCTTCCTCTAATAACATAAACATTTTGATGAAAATGTCAGAACCTTTTCAATCATACCTCTTCTGTTTTTTAGCAATTTAGTGGATGTACCTACAGTGACTGTATGGCAATCACAAATGACATAATTGTACAATTTTTTTCCTCATGAATTTGGAAGAAACTGTGAAACACATGACCTTTACGAAATTAACATGCACAAAAAAAAATTCAAATATGCAAAAAATAATTTTTTTTAATTATTTTAAAAATAAGATTTGTATTAAACTTTTCAATTTTTGATGAGTAAATAGTTTTTACTTAACTTACCAATCTACAAATATTTGAAATACTTTAAAAATATTTTTTGAAACTGTAAATTATTATAATAAAAAAAAACAAAAGCACCTAAAATTTCAATATTAATCGAAAAAATTTCTTCAGTCTATAAGGACTATAATATCCCTGCTTTATATTATTTATTGAAGTAATTTGAAAAGCTTATATAATTAAATAATTAGTTTTTTTGCATTTTCTTTTTACTATTTAGAGTTGTGATTTTATAAAAAGACTGAAAATATGGCTGAAAAAATAAAGGATTTAAATTTCTTACATTCCCTACTGAGTTCGCTTTAACTAATAAAACAATTTTGCCCAAAGAATATAATTCTTGAAATTTCATGATATGAGGTAACAGATGTAAAAGAAAAATATATATTTTTACCAAGATTTTTTCTTAAAATAACGATTTCAAAAATATTTTCATTTGTGAATAAGTTCTGGAAAGTTTTAAAATCACAATTATTTGATTTTTGCAAGAATTTTCAAATTAAATGAGTTGCGTAAACTACAAAACTCCGTAAAGATTTTTTGGCCAAAATTTTGAAACGGTTCAGAATTACAAAAATATTTTTTAAAAATGATAAAAAATTACTTTGATTTTTTATTTTTTTTCCTCTTTAAAAATTTCAACTGGAAAAATTTGCTTTCCGATGCCATTTTTGTTTCTTTCAATGATTTCTTCTTTCTTTCTCTGTCTCTCTCGTGTTCTCTCTTTCACTCTCTCTCGTGTTCTCTCTCTCTGTGTTATCTCTTTCACTCTCTCTCTCTCTGTTCTCTCGTGTTATTTCTCTCTCTCTCTCTGTGTTATTTCTCTCTCTCGTGTTCTCTCTCTCGTGTCTCTCTCTCTCGTGTTCTCTCTCTCTCTCTCGTGTTCTCTCTTTCCTCCCTCCCTCTCTCTCTCGTTCTCTTTCTCTCTCTCTCTGTGTTCTCTCTTTCTCTCTCTCTCTCTCTCTCTCTCTCTCTCTCACTGTGTTCTCTCTCTTTCTCTCTCTGCCTCTCTCTCCCCGTGTTCTCTCTTTCTCTCGCTCTCTCTCGTGTTCTCTCTTTCTCTCTCGCTCTCTCTCGTGTTCTCTTTCTCTCTCTCTCGCTCTCTCCCTGCCTCTCTCTCTCGCTCTCTCTCGTGTTCTCTCTCTCTCGCTCTCTCTCGTGTTCTCTCTCTCTCGCTCTCTCTCGTGTTCTCTCTCTCTCGCTCTCTCTCGTGTTCTCTCTCGCTCTCTCTCGTGTTCTCTCTCACTCTCTCTCGTGTTCTCTCTCTCTCGTATATCTCTTTCACTCTCTCTCTCGTGGGCATTCTTTCACTCTCTCTCTCGCTATCTCTCTCTCTCGTGTTCTCTCGTGTTGTCTCTCTCTGTCTTCGTGTTGTCTCTCTCTCGCCCTTCGTGTTGTCTCTCTCTCTGTTCTCTCGTGCTGTCTCTCTCTGCCTTCGTGCTGTCTCTGTTCGTGCTGTCTCTCTCTGCCTCTCTGTCTCTGTCTCTCTCTGTGTCTTCTCTGCCTCTCTCTGTTATCTCTTTCTCTCTCTCTCTCTCTCGCTATCTCTTTCTCTCTCTCTCTCTCGCTATCTCTTTCTCTCTCGTGTTATCTCTTTCTCTCTCTCTCTCTCGTGTTGTCTCTTTCTCTCGTGTTCTCTCTTTCTTTCTCTCTCTCTCTCTCGTGTTCTCTCTTTCTTTCTCTCTCTCTCTCTCTCTCTCTCTCTCTCTCTCTCTCTCTCTCTCTTTTTCTCTCCCCGTGTTCTCTCTTTTTCTCTCTTTCTTTCTCTTTTTTCTCTCGTGTTTCTTTCTTTTTTTCTCTCTGTGTTCTCTTTCTCTCTCTCGTGTTCTCTTTTATTTTCTCTCTCTCTCTCTTTCTCTCTCTCACACACACACACACACACACACGTAGGTACCTGTTTTAAATTATTATTTAGAAATAATCAACTCATACAAGGTGAAAGTATAAATTGTTAAAATTCCTCCAAACTATTTTGACGACATTACCGCTTTTTTGCTTCTCTCATTCCTCTCTCAGTTGAAACTCTAACCGCGATTTGGTGACATTATCGCCTTGCGATAACTTTTCTTTTATACTGTGCATATTTAATTTTAAAAGTTTATATACAAATTTTATAAACTATTGCAAATTGACATCAACAAAATTATCTCTTAAATTAAAAATTATCAAGTATTTTGTTTTTTAATTTGCCAATAACTTTGAAAGGACAAATTCATCAATAAAATTATTTTAAATGAAATAAAATGAAATCATGACAGAAAAAGATTATTTCAACTTGAAACGTGTTTTACCTTTTTACTAAAATCGTAATAAATGTTTTAAATAATGACAGTTACACCTTCGAAACAATTGTTACATTTTTAACAAAAGAACGAAAATAATTCCTGTATTTAAAGTTTACGAAAGTGGATCGTGTAGAAAACGAGAACGGAGACGCTAAAGAGAATCTTACCTGTGGCGAGCTGATTCGCCTTATTTTCTCTTTTAGGTTCTAGGTCACATCAGTAATTCCTGTAACTCTCCCGATTAAAGAACCTTTTCAAAATTTAAAATAATGTATATGCTACCTTTGGCACACTAACCTCTTTCGACATGATCCAAGATCTTTCATTTTGTTCAATCCCGTTGTTTCCATCTCAGCTGGGTCAGAATTTTTCTTTCCGAAACCAAATTAATTTTTTTCTCCTCCCCATTTCCCCCTTAGCAGAGAGCCTCTGATTTGTCATATTAAGAACACAGTGGCTCTTTATTTTTGGTAAGGACGGGTCCACCATTACTAATTTATTTATTTTTTATTAAGTTGAAATTTTTTTTTGTTTGGGTTTTTTATTTCATGTACTGCCACCCTTTTTCATTACATTTCATGTGTAATTTTAATATTTTTTCTATATATATTGTACACAAATAATTTTCTTTTACATTAATGTGAGTATTTTCTACCTGTATGGCGGATTGATTGACGATGGATGGGTCCTTATGTGGTGAATGGAAAATTGTAAAGATTGATTGGCCCTTGAGTTGGATTAGGTATAGGATAGTTACGGATGACCAGCCTCAGTTTTTGTCTCCCCCACTCCGCAATCATCGGCCTTGAAGTTGTATCGAAAGAAAGTGGTCTTGTTAGCGTCGACAAGCATATCGTTCACGCTTACAATCAAATAGGAGAAGCTAAAATTGTCCACTTCATTCACCATGCGGCGCGAAACGATACCCTCAGTGTGAATCTTGGACTTCGAAGAAGCAATCCTCAAGAACCTTTCTAAACGATTTGGAAATTTAAAAAAATATTCGTCACATTGATTCAACAATTGATCTCTTTCTCACTCAAACACTTATATAAATTTAACACGAAGATTTTAGAAGTTAAATTACCGACACAAAATTTCTTCATTACATAGAAAATTTACATCTAAAAGTTTCAATTATGAAACAAGCTTCAAAGACTATTCAAGTTTATTATCAGCACTACAGAAACATTTACCCTTAGCTACAAGTAACAGTTAGCGGTAGATAACTTAAAATTGAAATATTTGAATATTTCTTCATTTAATTTATTGGAAGACAGTTCAATTAATCGATTAGAAAACATCAGCAAATCGGTACAACAAAATGACATCGCTGAAGACATTTTTCTTAATCCAAAACTTACTCAATATCCATTATTCAGAAAATATTTTGCAGAAAAACTAGCTAAAACTTATTTTTCAAATTTTGCCTATTACAGCAGTTTCTTTGAGAAATTTTAATATTTGTTCGTTGATTTATGTATAGATTTTATATAAATTATTTGATTTTTGCAAGAATTTCCAAATTAATGCTCATTACCGAAAAAAAACTGAGTTATGGAACATTACGTTTTCCATTGTAAACTCTCGTAACGTCTTTGGTTACCCGCTAACTAAAATCAAAACTATTTTTTACCAAAATTTCGAACGTGTTAGAAGCGATTAAAATGTTAACAGATAATTTAAAAATATTTGATCCTTCCTCTTAATGCGCTATTCTATTTTGCAAAAAGATCATGTTCTTAAGTTTTTGCAATGTTTTATTCATACTATGCTGATTTTTTTTTTTTTTTTGTTTGTTTTTTGTTTTTGTTTTTTTCAGAGATACCTCCATGAATATCATCAACCCGTCTTTCCATTTTCTTTTCACTGCCATTTGTGGAGCTATACAAGGAGGTAACTTTCAGTCATTATCCTAAATGCTATTAGACTCGTTACAAATCCATGCAATTAGGTCGTATAATAATTCTACTTCCTGACCACTGACAATACTTTTCTCTATTCTTCTTAGCATGAAGAGTGAATGTCGACGAACTGCACAATTCCTTTCTCCTACGGATACAACGATTGAAACTTTTTTACAAACATAGCCGATAATCCTCGCATTGAAAGATATCAGAAGGTTGAAAGAATAAGTGTTTCATTGGTAAAATAAATGGAATTTTATTAACTGAAAAAAATAACAAATTTTGTAAAGTGAAATTACTATGTAAATGTTCAAAAAGAAAGCAGGTCCAGTTAAAGGAATCAAGAGATGGTAGTTGTAAAGTGATCATGTCTGTAGTTGTAAAGTAGCAAAATGTGTGTATGCAGAAAAGATTAATTAGGTATTAATAAAGTCCATGTTCCTTTCCTTTTAATGGCCGGCAGAAAGTGAAAAGGAAGGTGAAGCAACAAAAAAGGAAAATTGGTACTATCGGACAAGCTTTAGGAGTCATTGAAGTATGTTGTTATTGTCGTCGTCGTTTTATTCTTTGTTGGATCGTGTGAATGTGGTGAGATAGATGAAGAAATAAAGGAAAATAGCACAAGAGAAAGGAGAACGAGTATGTGATGGAACCTTATGTCCAGTTCAGTGGATTGGAAGATTTTTTCACATAGGCTTAACTTTTGTCTTAGTTTTGCAAATCGCTTTGTTAGAAAATGACTGGTTAATGAACCGCGAAACTTGGCTTCGTCTTTTTCTTTCAGTAGCCGGTCAATCCTTACCCTATTCGTCAAAATTAAATTTCTCACACTGGATCTGAACTTTGCCTTAGTCTGGTTTTTCTAAAATGTTTTCAGTCATTCTGATCCGATTTTGTTGGTGTGCAAATCGACTTTTTTTGTTTCAGTTAATTGTTGGATGATATAGGATTTGTATCTGATACACTAAACTTAGAAGACGAACAGGAATTTTACTACATTCAAAAAATTAAATTCATATTTCATGTGTATTTCGTCGTAAGTTGTAAATAATTCAGTTAATCAACCATTCATAAATAAGAAAGGCCATCCTTTTCTTCTCCTCCTAAAATGTGACTCTGTCAGACATGTAAAATGGTAAAAATTCAAATACATTTGAATGAAATAACTTGGAAGTAATCGGTATTATGGGGAATTTAAATTCATTAATAGTTTAAAAAATTCCAAGTTTTATGGCTGAATATTTCTTTGTTTATTAAAAACTAGCTGTATATATCCCGAATTTGCTCGGGGTTTTTTATTGGTTATGTTGAAATGTTAAGGTCAAAATGTTAAGGTCACAAAGCTCCAGAGGTTGCCGTGACGCATAAGTTTAAAAATGCAAACTATTGTTTTGTTCTTTTATTTTAAGTTATTTTTTAAATTTTTATTTCGGAAAAAAAGTAGATTCAAAACATTAAGATTATAAAAGGTTTTTCCAAAATTTGTAAAGTTCCTGGGTAGTTAAAAATTACATTAAAAAATGAGCTCATGTTATATTCAACTATTTTTTTCCAGATATCACCCATAAGAATTTAAATAAACTTACCACTTTGTCAATATTATAAATACCTACCTCTGTATTTAAAAATGCATTATTTTAAACTGAAAGTAATTGGTTTCAAATCGAATTAAACTTTAAATCACTCAATATTCGCCAAATAGTGCTTCAGAAAAGAACATTTTATTTTTGGAAAGATGTTCAATAAGAATTCACGTCTTGATAGAAGACTAAAATGGCTCTAAAATCAGTGATTATTAGCGATTTAATGAATTCCTTCTAGTTTAAAATGTAGTTTATATTTTGCTTATTAGAAATGCTAATTAGTTTGAAATTCAAACAAAAAGAAATGGTTTAAGATTTTAATTTGTAAAATTTCATATTAAATTTGGCGCATTGTAAATTTATGGCGATACTGACTTAATTTTGTTTGTATATCGATTTATTTCTTTAAAGTGCCTTTAGCTGGAGAAGAACAGTGAAAATAAACAAACAGATAAGCCAGGTGAAAAAAAAAAAGCCCATCATAACCACCAGGAAAGTGAAAGGAAGTAGAGTACGTTTTTTGATATTTAAGAATGCCTTAACTAGCTCTCCAAGACTTCTCTCTCACACACACACACACATATATACATATCTATATATATATATATATATATATATATATATATATATGAGCTTTTTTCAGTCATGCTGAAAAACTTCTTGAAACTTGATGTTTAATTGATTTTTTTATGATTAAATTTAGGATTTCTGTCTGTTTGGAAAGAGAGGCATGGGATGTCTGACAAGGACTTACATAAAGTTGTGAGAGACCAAAAAAAAATAAAATAAGAAAACTGAAGCGATTCGACTACTTGAATTGTCTCCTCAGAGACTACTTAAGTCCAGTCCTCTGATGATTGTGAATAGAACATCAAGCTGAGTGTCCGAGGAAATCTATTACACAGAAGATTGTCTTTTTTAACTACTTGTCTGAAAACACAAAAGTACTCTATTGTGAATATGGAAGCCACTGAAATATTAGGCTAAAGAAGTTGGATAAGAATAATCTGTTATAACGGAAAAGAAAAAATACGAGGAATCTCTACCTATCTCTCTCTCTCTCTATCTATCTATCTTTCTATATATATATATATATATTCCAGGTGAAGAGGACTCAAGGTTTTACTATTTTGAACGCCCTGGCATTAATTTTAAGAACAGCGCTCAATATAATAAATAGTATAGAGCTTAATATAGCGTGAATTAATTGTACATTGCGACATGGATATTTTTATGTTTCGATATAGATTCTACAGAATCTTCAAATCTGGTAGGATTTTCATACTACATAATCTCACAGCCTAGAAGGAAGCAGAAACTAAAGACATTGGATTATACAGAGATGTTGGACTTAGGATAATAAAAAATACCACAAATTTTAAAATAGATAAAATTTGAAAGATGATACATAAAGAATTTAAAATCTTAATTTAAAAGTAACAAGACAAATATAAAGATTTCCTCGATGAAACTTCTAGAGAAAAATATACACTAACCATACAAAAACAAATACCAATCTTTTATACATCCACCCAAAGTCTAACCACCCTCCATCTATGAAGAAACATGTAATTTCATCAATAGAATACAGAATGGAGTAGAAATTCACCAAATGAAGAAGTATTAAATAAGCAAAACAACTTTTACATAAGACTGCTCTAAAAAAATTAGTGGATATAAAAACCTAAATATGTAAATGAGAAAAGTAACCCCCCGAAGAAAAAATAGGAATAGAAATATTATCTGGTACACCCCTTTCAACCCTTGCGTTAATTCGGAAACACTTTCCTGAAAAAAATCCATTAAGATCTTTAATAAAAACACTATTAAGTTACAGCTGTATGAACAATTTTAAAAAATCATTAAAAATCACCATAACAGTACTTTAAAAAACTTCAACAAAATTAATAAAACATACTAACAGAAAATAATAATTAGACAAGAAGAAATATAACTGTAGAAAAACCCTATAGATTGCCCATTACAAACAGGTGCCTAACAAAATCAAGCATCTATCAATGCGAAATATCTTCAAAGGAAAACCCAAATAATATAAAATTCTATAGGTAGTACCAAGAATACTCTAAAACATCACATTTACCAGCACACCCCTTCATTTAATAACTACAAATACAAAAATAGAGCAATCCTATCAAAATATCAGGTAAATTAAAGAAAACAAAAACAACACCTACAAAACTGGAAAATTCTAAAAGAAGCTAAAAACTATATATTAAATCATTTGAGAATAAAAATCTATTAAATAAACAATGACAATGTCATATGTAGACATAACATTCACATTAGAAAATGGATAAAATCTAAAATGAAATAACATGCATATAACCAACAAAGGCTTAAGGAAAAACAATTACTGACAAACTATCAAAACAAATGCAATTAAAACGTAAAATTATTTATAAAAAAAAATTTTCTATTAATAAAAACAGATTTACAATAAATAAATACATATTTAAAAAATGGTATATGGATAACAGGAATTAAAAAAGAAATTTCACTTATAAATCAAAGATTTCAAGAAAATTTTAACTAGGAGACCAAAAAAGAAAATGAAAAGGACAGCCTTGGTACTAACTGGGCATATCACATCAAAGACAATAAAACTAAGCAAAAAATAAAAGGAAAGTGATAAGGTTAGGTTAAAGGCAGTTGACATCTTGAACATTGAGGAAAAAGATGAAAGGAAGAAAGTAAGATAAGGGAAAATGGAAAAAAAGAAAATAAGTTAGCACGTATTCTTTGGGGCCAAATTCCAAAATGAATCTTCGCTCTGGATTAGTTGAAAGAAACAATAAGTCAATTTTTTATACCTTCCCACATACAACAGCGAAGGTTTCGGTTTAAATGTAAATAATCTGTACAACCAACATCAAACATTGCCTGATGAAAAAGAATCTCTCTCGAAAAATACAAATTTCCGGTGTGTCGCAATGTACAATTAATCTATACCTGTGTGTATATATATATATATATATATATATATATTAGTAATGAAGATTCTAATCCTACAAGTGACAGTGAATATTATATTACAACTGAGAAGTGATGAATTTTAAATTTTCATTTTTTAGTTTCTAAACACTTTAATTTTCATTTCAATGTTCTGCTTTCATCAAGAAAGAAATGGTGGAAGCTAGAAAAAGTCCAAAATCTTCCTTCACTAAGGTATCTTTTTCCATTTCTTATCCGGACTTTTACTTTGTGGCAAAAATTTTATTCTAAACCTTAATTTTTTTTTTTTTTACGCAGAAGTCTATTTCAACGCCCGGATGTTCTTTATTCGGGAACTAATTTAACGCCCATCACCCAGCTACCTGATCATTTCTTCGTTGGTGTCTGCAAAAATAAAAATTTTGGAAAGACAAAATATCTGATAGCAAATTAAACCCCAAAAACAAAAGTGGTTTTCTTTCTGCTTTTTATTCAGTCTTTCACTCTGCCTTTTATTTTATTTAGAATCTCATTGACTTGATTTGTTTAATTCTATTTCTATACATCTTTCACACACCCTAAAAAAGCTGTTGTTAATAAAGATTTTATTTTAAAAATAAATCTCACGTTGTTGTATTTTAATTTAATTTACCTGTCATCATTTGTATTGAATTTAATAGCTTCTCAGAGGTAAATGCAAAATAAATTTTTCCTAACTTGAATACTACTTTAACTATTTTAATTTCATTGGTTTATCTTTGATGCCCAAGAGACATTAGCGAAGTTTCTTTAAACTGTGAGGCCAATTTCGAACCCTCAAACACATTTATTGCATATTGGGAAAAAAGTTATAATCCACTTTTTTATTTTGCACCTAAGAGGAAAAAAATATGAAAGTTTTGCATTTTCTTATCTAATGGTCAAATGTGCTGTCAACTTGGTTTTATTCTTTTTGGGGATTTTTCTTTGTACATATTTTTCTTTGGTTTATTTTTGTATTTTTTCTCTCACTCTGATGAAAATTTTTGACATCAAAAAGGTCATTTTTGAAATCAGCTGTCAATTTGAGCTATGTCTATGAGATTACCAATTAAGACAGGAGTAAATTAGTACCAAGTTGAGAATTTATATCAAGAGTGATTTTTTCAAATCAGTTGCCAATTTGATTTTATCAAGTCAATCAGATTTACTTTAACAAAGGAGTAAACCGTTACCATGTTGAAAATTGACGATATCAAGAAAGTTGTACTTGAAATTACATGCCAATTTAACCTAAACAAATTGATCAAATTTACAATTATGACCGTCGTAAATAGACACATAGCTGAGAATTGATTATATCAAGAAGCATTTTTTTAAATCAGTGACCAAATTGACCTTATCAAGTCAATCAGATTTATTTTAAACAAAGGAGTAACAGGTTACAGAGTTGAGAATTGATGACATCAAGAAAGCTGTTTTTGAATTGGTTGCCAGTTTGACTTTATCAAATCTTTTCAGATTAATTATGAAGATAGAGCAAATAAATACTGAGTTAAGAATTGATGCTATCATGTAGGTCATTTTTTAAAACAGCTTCCATTTTTATCTTATCAAATCAATCATTTACTCGTAAACACGAATAAATAGATACCGTATTGAGAATTGATGATATCAAAGTTCATTTTTGAATTCACCTGTCAATTTGATCAGATCCACATCAAGGTCATTTTTTAAATCATTTGTCCACTTGATCTGATCAAATCAATCAGATTTACTATTTAGACAGTAGTAAATGTGCAGTGTTGTGGTACATTTGAAATCTGGGAGCCGAGTTCGAATTCCAGCTGAATTCATTGCATTCACTTACGCGCAAAATACCCTTGGGAAAGGTATTAATCGCTCATTCCCTGCAGTTATGGGCTAAATAACAGGACAGATTGGGTTCTAGCAGCATTGGCCGGCAACCAATCTACCACAGAAAGCAATGGTAACCTACTGCGGGATAATATTCTGTTAGTCAGTCATGTCTCTTCGAGACATGATCGCCCAAGCATGTATCATGTATGGCACTTAACTGACTGAAATAGATGCTGAGTTGTGAACTGATTATATGAAGAATGTCATTTTTCAAATCAGCTGTGGATCTTCACATTATCAAATCAGATTGACTATTCACAATAGTAAATACACACTGAGCTGAGATCTCTTGATATCAAGAAAGTCATTTAAAAATCAGTTGCCAATTTGACATTCTCAAATCGATAAGATTTACAGGAGTAATTAGATAATGAGTTGAGAATTGACGATATCAAGGTCATTTTTAAAATTAGCTAATACTTTGAACTTATCAAATCGATCAGATTTACATTTAAGAAAAGAGTAAATGTGTTGAGAATTGATATCAAGAAGGTCATCTCTGAAACCAGCTGCCAATTTTATCTTATCAATCAATCAGGTTTACTATGATGTCATGAGTAAACAGATACTGAGAGCAGAACGGATGATATCAAGAAGGATATTTTTCAAATCAGCCACAAAATTTCTTATCAATTTTAAAAAGCAGTTATGTAATGTTACCTTTTCCATTGGAAAATCTCGTAACGACGGTTACCCACTAACTCAAATCAAACCAGATTTTTAACAAAATCTATGCTTGTTCGGCTGCCATTGCCCACCGGAATCATTTCTTCCGACTCTATCGTAACTACGCGTCGGACCAAAAACAGGCGCCTTTTCACTTCAGCTTTCAGTGTAAAAGGATACTAACGAAGCAGATGTTGTTTGCTTTTCTCCTACAGATGCAACAACTGAGTCATTTTTTTATGGATCTTCGCCCAGATATTAATCGTTCAAACACCAAACTTAGAAGGCCAACAATAATTTTACTTACATTCATAAATAAAATTCATATTTTATGTGTATTTTACGCCGTACGTTTTTAATAATTTTGTTAATCAACTCCTTCATAAATAGGAAGGGCAATCTTTTTTGTCTTCTTCCCTAAAAAGTGATATTTTTACATGGTAAAAAATTT
>JBBBDQ010024261.1:0-11013 GCA_037127315.1 Ascarosepion bandense
ATGCACTGGACCCATTACATGACACATGGACCCATTACATTACATTACATGACATGGACCCGTACATGGACCCATTACATTACATTACATGACATGGACCCATTACATGGACCCATTACATTACATTACATGACATGGACCCCGTACATGGACCCATTACATTACATTACATGACATGGACCCACTACATGACATGGACCCATTACATGGACCCATTACATTACACATTACATGACATGGACCCATTACATGGACCCATTACATTACATTACATGACATGGACCCATTACATGGACCCAATGTATTACATTACATGACATGGACCCATTACATTACATGACATGGACCCATTACATGACATGGACCCATTACATGACATGGACGTGATACATTACATGACATGGACCCATTACATGGACCCATTACATTACATTATGACATGGACCCATTACATGGACCCATTACCACATTACATTACATGACATGGACCCATTACATGACGTGACATGGACCCATTACATGACATGACATGGACCCATTACATGACATGGACCCATTACATGACATGGACCCATTGCATTACACATGGACCCATTACATTACATGACATGACATGGACCCATTACATGACATGGACCCATTACGATACATGACATGGACCCATTACATGGACCCATTACATTACATTACATGACATGGACCCATTACATGACATGGACCCATTTACATGGACCCATTACATTACATTACATGACATGGACCCATTACATGGACCCATTACATTGTACATGACATGGACCCATTACATGGACCCATTACATTACATTACATGACACATGGACCCATTACATGACATGACATGGACCCATTACATGACATGGACGTACATGACATGGACCCATTACATGGACCCATTACATTACATTACATGACGTGGACCCATTACATGACATGACATGGACCCATTACATGACATGACACATGACATGGACCCATTACATGACATGGACCAATTACATGGACCCATTACATTACATGACATGACATGGACCCATTACACATTACATGACATGACATGGACCCATTGTATGAGGCCCATTACATGACATGGACCCATTACATGACATGGACCCATTACATGGACCCATTACATTACATTACATGACGTGGACCCATTACATGACATGGACCCATTACATGGACCCATTACATTACATTACATGACATGGACCCATTACATGACATGGACACATTATGGACCCATTACATGGACCCATTACATTACATTACATGACATGGACCCATTACATGGACCCATTACATTACATGACATGGACCCATTACATGGACCCATTACATTACATTACATGACATGGACCCATTACATGGACCCATTACATTACATTACATGACATGGACCCATTACATGGACCCATTACATTACATTACATGGCTGGACACATTACATGACATGGACCCATTACATGGACGTACATGGACCCATTACATTACATTACATGACATGGACCCATTACATGGGATATTACATTACATTACATGACATGGACCCATTACATTACATTACATGACATGGACCCATTACATTACATGACATGACATGGACCCCATTACATGAAACTGGACCGGTATGACATGGACCCATTACATGGACCCATTACATTGTGACATGGACCACACATGGACCCATTACATTACATTACATGACATGGACCCATTACATTACATGACATGGACACATTACACATTACATGAAGCTGTGGACCCATTACATGTTATGGACCCATTATTATTCATGACATTGGACCTGACCATTACATTACATGACATGGACCCATTACATGGACCCATTACATTACATTACATGACATGGACCCATTACATTGTGCATGACATGGACCCATTACATGACATGACATGGACCCATTACATGACATGGACCCATTACATTACATGGACCCATTACATTACATGACATGACATGGACCCATTACATGACATGGACCCATTACATGGACCCATTACATTACATTACATGACATGGACCGGCCATGGACCCATTACATTACATTACATGACATGGACCCATTACATTACATGACATGACATGGACCCATTATGACATGGACCCATTACATGACATGGACCCATTACATGGACCCATTACATTACATTACATGACATGGACCCATTACATTACATGACATGGACCCATTACCCAATACATGACATGGACCCATTACATGACATGGACCCATTACATGACATGGACCCATTACATTACATGACATGGACCATTATTCATGACATGGACCCGTACATGGACCCATTACATTACATTACATGACATGGACCCATTACATGACATGACATGACATGGACTGACCATGACATGGACCCATTACATGACATGGACCCATTACATTACATGGACCCATTACATGACATGACATGGACCCATTACATGACATGGACCGGCCATGGACCCATTACATTACATGACATGGACCCATTACAGGACCCATTACATTACATTACATGACATGGACCAACCATGGACCCATTACATTACATTACATGACATGGACCCATTTATAGGACCCATTACATTACATTACATGACATGGACCCATTACATGGACCCATTACATTACATTCACGACATGGACTGATACATGGACCCGATACATTACATTACATGACATGGACCCATTACATGGACCCATTACATTACATTACATGACATGGACCCATTGTGGACGTACATTACATGACATGGACCCATTACATGACATAACATGGACCCATTACATGACATGGACCCATTACGTGACATGGACCCATTACATGGACCCATTACATTACATGACATGACATGGACCCATTACATTACATGACATGGACCATTACATGACATGGACCCATTACATGGACCCATTACATTACATTACATGACATGGACCCATTACATGGACCCATTACATTACATTACATGACATGGACCCATTACATGGACCCATTACATTACATTATTTGACATGGACCCATTACATGGACCCATTACATTACATTACATGACATGGACCCATTACATGGACATGCATTACATTACATGACATGGACCCATTACATGGACCCATTACATTACATTACATGACATGGACCCATTACATGGACCCATTACATTACATTACCACATGACATGGACCCATTACATTACATGACATGACATGGATAAATTACATGACATGGACCCATTACATGACATGGACCCATTACATGGACCCATTACATTACATGACATGGACCATTACATGGACCCATTACATTATTCCATGACATGGACCCATTACATTACATGACATGGACCCATTACATGGACCCATTACATTACATGACATGGACCCATTACATGGACCCATTACATTACATTACATGACATGGACCCATTACATTACATGACATGGACCCATTACATGGACCCATTACATTACATGACATGACATGGACCCATTACATTACATGACATGACATGGACCCATTACATGACATGGACCCATTACATGGACCCATTACATTACATTATGACATGGACCCATTACATGGACCATTACATTACATTACATGACATGGACCCATTACATGGACCCATTACATTACATTTACATGACATGGACCCATTCCATTGCATTACATGACATGGACCCATTACATGACATGGACCCATTACATTATGACATGAACCCATTACATGGACCCATTACATTACATGACATGGACCCATTACATGGACCCATTACATTACATTACATGACATGGACCCATTACATATTGGACCCATTACATGGACCCGTACATTACATTACATGACATGGACCCATTACATTACATTACATGACATGGACCCATTACATGACATGGACCCATTACATGGACCCATTACATTACATGGTAACATGGACCCATTACGATACATGACATGACATGGACCCATTACATGACATGGACCCATTACATGACATGGACCCATTACATGACATGGACCAGCCATTACATTACATTACATGACATGGACCCATTACATGACATGGACCCATTACATTACATGACATGGACCCATTATAGACCATACATTTTATGACATGACATGGACCCATTATGACATGGACCCATTACATTACATTACATGACATGGACCCATTACATGGACCCATTACATTACATTACATGACATGGACCCATTACATGGACCCATTACATTACATTACATTACATGACATGGACCCATTACATGGACCCATTACATTACATTACATGACATGGACCCATTACATGGTTGTATTACATTACATTACATGACATGGACCCATTACATGGACCCATTACATTACATTACATGACATGGACCCATTACATGGACCCATTACATTACATTACATGACATGGACCCATTACATGGACCATTATTATTACACATGACATGGACCCATTACATGGACCCATTACATTACATTACATGACATGGACCCATTACATGGACCCATTATTACATTACATGACATGGATTACATTACATGACAAAACATGGACATACATGTGACATGACATGGACCCATTACATGACATGGGACATGGACCCATTACATTACATGACATGACATGGACCCATTACATTACATTACATGACATGGACCCATTACATGACATGGACCAACCACATGGACCATTACATTACATTACATGACATGGACCCATTACATGGACCCATTACATTACATTTACATGACATAATGGACCCATTACATGGACCCATTACATTACATTACATGACATGGACCCATTACATGGACCCATTACATTACATGACATGGACCCATTACATGGACCCATTACATTACATGACATGACATGGAATCGTACATGACATGACATGGACCCATTACATTACATGACATGACATGGACCGTTTACATGACATGGACCCATTACATGACATGGACCAGCTACATGGACCCATTACATTACATGACATGGACCCATTACATTACATTACATGACATGGACCCATTACATTACATGACATGGACCCATTACATGGACCCATTACATTACATGACATGGACCCACGTACATGGACCCATTACATTACATGACATGGACCCATTACATGGACCCATTACACATTACATTACATGACTTGGACCAGCCCATTACATGACATGGACCCATTACGACATGGACAATACATGGACCCATTACATGACATGACATGGACCCATTACATTACATGACATGACATGGACCCATTACGTACATGACATGGACCCATTACATGACATGGACCCATTACATGGACCCATTACATTACATGACATGACATGGACCGTACATTACATGACATGACATGGACCCATTGTGGACCCATTACATTACATTACATGACATGGACCCATTACATTACATGACATGGACCCATTACATGGACCCATTACATTACATGACATGGACCATTACATGGACCCATTACATTACATGACATGGACCCATTACATGGACCCATTACATTACATTACATGACATGGACCCATTACATTACATGACATGGACCCATTGCGTGACATGGACCCATTACATGGACCCATTACATTACATGACATGATGGTGACCCATTACATTACATGACATGACATGGACCCATTACATTACATGACATGGACCCATTACATGACATGGACCCATTACATGGACCCATTACATTACATGACATGACAGACCCATTACATTACATGACATGACATGGACCCATTACATGACATGGACCCATTACATGACATGGACCCATTACATGACATGGACCCATTACATGGACCCATTACATTACATTACATGACATGGACCCATTACATGACATGGACCCATTACATGGACCCATTACATTACATGACATGGACCCATTACATGACATGGACCCATTACATGGACCCATTACATTACATTACATGACATGGTCCTATTACATTACATGACATGGACCCATTACATGACATGGACCCATTACATGACATGGACCCATTACATGGACCCATTACATTACATTACATGACATGGACCCATTACATGGACCCATTACATTACATTACATGACATGGACCCATTACATGGACCCATTACATTACATTACATGACATGGACCCATTACATGGACCCATTACATTACATTACATGACATAATCACATTACATTACATGACATGACATGGACCCATTACATGACATGGATCACATTACATGGACCCATTACATTACATTACATGACATGGACCCATTACATGGACCCATTACATTACATTACATGACATGGACCCATTACATTACATGACATGGACCCATTACATGACATGGACCCATTACATGACATGGACCCATTACATTACATTACATGACATGGACCCATTACATTACATTACATGACATGGACCCATTACATGGACCCATTACATTACATTACATGACATGGACCCATTACATGGACCCATTACATTACATTACATGACATGGACCCATTACATGACATGACATGGACCCATTACATGACATGACATGGACCCATTACATGACATGGACCCATTACATGACATGGACCCATTACATTACATGGACCCATTACATTACATGACATGACATGGACCCATTACATGACATGGACCCATTACATGGACCCATTACATTACATTACATGACATGGACCCATTACATGACATGGACCCATTACATGGACCCATTACATTACATTACATGACATGGACCCATTACATGGACCCATTACATTACATTACATGACATGGACCCATTACATGGACCCATTACATTACATTACATGACATGGACCCATTACATGGACCCATTACATTACATTACATGACATGGACCCATTACATTACATGACATGGACCCATTACATGACATGGACCCATTACATGACATGGACCCATTACATTACATTACATGACATGGACCCATTACATGGACCCATTACATTACATGACATGGACCCATTACATGACATGGACCCATTACATGGACCCATTACATTACATTACATGACATGGACCCATTACATGACATGGACCCATTACATTACATTACATGACATGGACCCATTACATGGACCCATTACATTACATTACATGACATGGACCCATTACATGGACCCATTACATTACATTACATGACATGGACCCATTACATTACATGACATGGACCCATTACATTACATGACATGGACCCATTACATGACATGACCCATTACATGACATGGACCCATTACATTACATTACATGACATGGACCCATTACATGGACCCATTACATTACATTACATGACATGGACCCATTACATTACATTACATGACATGGACCCATTACATGACATGACATGGACCCATTACATGACATGGACCCATTACATGACATGGACCCATTACATTACATGACATGGACCCATTACATGGACACATTACATTACATGACATGGACCCATTACATGACATGGACCCATTACATGGACCCATTACATTACATTACATGACATGGACCCATTACATGGACCCATTACATTACATTACATGACATGGACCCATTACATTACATGACATGGACCCATTACATTACATGACATGGACCCATTACATGACATGGACCCATTACATGACATGGACCCATTACATTACATTACATGACATGGACCCATTACATGGACCCATTACATTACATTACATGACATGGACCTAACCATATTACATTACATGACATGGACCCATTACATGACATGACATGGACCCATTACATGACATGACATGGACCCATTACATGACATGGACCCATTACATTACATGGACCCATTACATTACATGACATGACATGGACCCATTACATGACATGGACCCATTACATGGACCCATTACATTACATGACATGGACCCATTACATGGACCCATTACATTACATTACATGACATGGACCCATTACATGACATGTACCCATTACATTACATTACATGACATGTGACCCATTACATGGACCCATTACATTACATTACATGACATGGACCCATTACATGGACCCATTACATTACATTACATGACATGGACCCATTACATGGACCCATTACATTACATTACATGACATGGACCCATTACATGGACCCATTACATTACATTACATGACATGGACCCATTACATGACACAATATGGACCCATTACATGACATGGACCCATTACATGACATGGACCCATTACATGGACCCATTACATTACATGACATGACATGGACCCATTACATTACATGACATGGACCCATTACATGGACCCATTACATTACATTACATGACATGGACCCATTACATTACATTACATGACATGGACCCATTACATTACATTACATGACATGGACCCATTACATGGACCCATTACATTACATGACATGGACCCATTACATGGACCCATTACATTACATTACATGACATGGACCCATTACATTACATTATATACGATATGGACCCATTACATGGACCCATTACATTACATTACATGACATGGACCCATTACATGGACCCATTACATTACATGACATGGACCCATTACATTACATGACATGACATGGACCCATTACATGACATGGACCCATTACATGACATGGACCCATTACATGGACCCATTACATTACATTACATGACATGGACCCATTACATTACATATGGACCCATTACATGACATGGACCCATTACATGGACCCATTACATTACATGACATGGACCCATTACATGACATGGACCCATTACATGGACCCATTACATTACATGACATGACATGGACCCATTACATTACATGACATGTATACACCCATTACATGACATGCATTACATGATATGGACCCATTACATGGACCCATTACATTACATGACATGGACCCATTACATGGACCCATTACATTACATTACATGACATGGACCCATTACATGACATGGACCCATTACATGGACCCATTACATTACATTACATGACATGGACCCATTACATGGACCCATTACATTACATTACATGACATGGACCCATTACATGACATGGACCCATTACATGACATGGACCCATTACATGGACCCATTACATTACATGACATGGACCCATTACATTACATGACATGGACCCATTACATGACATGGACCCATTACATGGACCCATTACATTACATGACATGACATGGACCCATTACATGTTCTGACCCACATTACATGACATGGACCCATTACATGGACCCATTACATTACATGACATGGACCCATTACATGACATGGACCCATTACATGGACCCATTACATTACATTACATGACATGGACTCCATTACATGGACCCATTACATTACATTACATGACATGGACCCATTACATGACATGGACCCATTACATGACATGGACCCATTACATTACATTACATGACATGGACCCATTACATTACATTACATGACATGGACCCATTACATGACATGGACCCATTACATGGACCCATTACATTACATTACATGGATATATGGACCCATTACATGGACCCATTACATTACATTACATGACATGACATGGACCCATTACATGACATGGACCCATTACATGGACCCATTACATTACATGACATGACATGGACCCATTACATTACATGACCTGACACATGGACCCATTACATGACATGGACCCATTACATGACATGGACCCATTACATTACATTACATGACATGGACCCATTACATTACATGACATGGACCCATTACATGACATGGACCCATTACATGGACCCATTACATTACATTACATGACATGGACCCATTACATGGACCCATTACATTACATTACATGACATGGACCCATTACATTACATGACATGGACCCATTACATGGACCCATTACATTACATGACATGACATGGACCCATTACATTACATGACATGACATGGACCCATTACATTACATGACATGGACCCATTACATGACATATCCATTACATGGACCCATTACATTACATGACATGACATGGACCCATTACATTACATGACATGACATGGACCCATTACATGACATGGACCCATTACATGACATGGACCCATTACATGGACCCATTACATTACATTACATGACATGGACCCATTACATGACATGGACCCATTACATGGACCCATTACATTACATTACATGACATGGACCCATTACATGACATGACCCATTACATGGACCCAGTACATTACATTACATGACATGGACCCATTACATGACATGGACCCCATTACATGGACCCATTACATTAGCAGACATGGACCCATTACATTACATTACATGACATGGGACCTATATTATATGGGACCATTACATTATATTACATGACATGGACCCATTACATGACATGGACCCATTACATGGACCCATTACATTACATTACATGACAGACCCATTACATGGACCCATTACATTACATGACATGGACCCATTACATGGACCCATTACATTACATTACATGACATGTAATCATTACATTATGATGATATGGACTCATTACGATACATTAAGTATGACATGGACTCATTACATGACATGGACCCATTACATGACATGGACCCATTACATTACATTACATGACATGGACCCATTACATGGACCCATTACATTACATTATATTATTATGGACCTATTACATGACCCATTACATTACATTACATGACATGGACCCATTACATGGACCCATTACATTACATTACATGACATGGACCCATTACATGACATGACATGCACCCATTACATGACATGGACCCATTACATTACATGGACCCATTACATTACATGACATGACATGGACCCATTATACAATATGGACCCATTACATTACATGACATGGACCCATTACATGGACCCATTACATTACATTACATGACATGGACCCATTACATAATTCCATT
>JBBBDQ010024262.1:0-11661 GCA_037127315.1 Ascarosepion bandense
TTAATGCTTCATCTAAGAAATTCCAATATTATAAGATGTTTTTAGTTATGAAATTGAGATTTTGAATGGTTTTAATACTAGTGTTATTAAAATCAAGAGAAATGAGTGGAAAGAAGTACTAGTTCTAAGTTAATAATAATTGTTAATGCTTCCTCTAAGAAATTCCAATATTATAAGATGTTTTTAGTTATGGAATTGAGATTTTGAATGGTTTTAATACTAGTGTTATTAAAATCAAGAGAAAATGAGTGGAAAGAAGTACTAGTTCTAAGTTAATAATAATTGTTAATGCTTCGTCTAAGAAATTCCACAATAATATTATAAAATGTTTTTAGTTATGGAATTGAGATTTTGAATGGTTTTAATACTAGTGTTATTAAAATCAAGAGAAATGAGTGGAAAAGAAGTACTAGTTCTAAGTTAATAATAATTGTTAATGCTTCCTCTAAGAAATTTTCAATAATATTATAAAAATGTTTAGCGGAATTGAGATTTTGAATGGTTTTAATACTAGTGTTATTAAAATCAAGAGAAATGAGTGGAAAGAAGTATAGTTCTAAGTTAATAATAATTGTTAATGTTTCCTCTAAGAAATTCTAATAATATTATAAAATGTTTTTAGTTATGGAATTGAGATTTGGAATGGTTTTAATACTAGTGTTATTAAAATCAAGAGAAATGAAAGGGAAAGAAGTAATTAGTTCTAAGTTAATAATAATTGTTAATGCTTCTCTAAGAAATTCCAATAATATTATAAAATGTTTTTAGTTATGGAATTGAGATTTTGAATGGTTTTAATACTAGTGTTATTAAAATCAAGGAGAAATGAGGAAAGAAGTACTAGTTCTAAGTTAATAATAATTGTTAATGCTTCCTCTGAAATTCCAATAATATTATAAAAATGTTCTTAGTTATGGAATTGAGATTTTGAATGGTTTTAATACTAGTGTTATTAAAATCAAGAGAAATGAGTGGAAAAAAAAAGTAATAGTTCTAAGTTAATAATAATTGACAATGCTTCTCTAAAGAAATTCCAATAATATTATAAAATGTTTTTAGTTATGGAATTGAGATTTTGAATGGTTTTAATACTAGTGTTATTAAAATCAAGAGAAATGAGGAAAGAAGTACTAGTTCTAAGTTAATAATAATTGTTAATGCTTCTCTAAGAAATTCCAATAATATTATAAAATGTTTTTAGTTATGGAATTGAGATTTTGAATGGTTTTAATACTAGTGTTATTAAAATCAAGAGAAATGAGTGGAAAGAAGTACTAGTTCTAAGTTAATAATAATTGTTAATGCTTCCTCTAAGAAATTCTAATAATATTATTATAAAAATGTTTTTAGTTATGGAATTGAGATTTTGAATGGTTTTAATACTAGTGTTATTAAAATCAAGAGAAATGAGTGGAAAGAAGTACTAGTTCTAAGTTAATAATAATTGTTAATGCTTCCTCTAAGAAATTCCAATATTATAAAATGTTTTTTAGTTATGGAATTGAGATTTTGAATGGTTTTAATACTAGTGTTAATAAAATCAAGAGAAATGAGTGGAAAGAAGTACTAGTTCTAAGTTAATAATAATTGTTAATGCTTCTCTAAGAAATTCCAATAATATTATAAAATGATTTTAGTTATGGAATTGAGATTTTGTTTTATTTTTAATACTAGTGTTATTAAAATCAAGTGAAATGAGTGGAAAGAAGTACTAGTTCTAAGTTAATAATAATTGTTAATGCTTCCTCTAAGAAATTCTAATATTATAAAATGTTTTTAGTTATGGAATTGAGATTTTGAATGGTTTTTAATAATAGTGTTATTAAAATCAAGAGAAATGAGTGGAAAGAAGTACTAGTTCTAAGTTAATAATAATTGTTAATGCTTCCTCTAAGAAATTCTAATAATATTATAAAATGTTTTTAGTTATGGAATTGAGATTTTGAATGGTTTTAATACTAGTGTTATTAAAATCAAGAGAAATGAGTGGAAAGAAGTACTAGTTCTAAGTTAATAATAATTGTTAATGCTTCCTCTAAGAAATTCAATAATATTATAAAATGTTTTTAGTTATGGAATTGAGATTTTGAATGGTTTTAATACTAGTGTTATTAAAATCAAGAGAAATGAGTGGAAAGAAGTACTAGCTCTAAGTTAATAATAATTGTTAATGCTTCCTCTAAGAAATTCCTATCAATATTATAAAATGTTTTTAGTTATGGAATTGAGATTTTGAATGTATTTTAATAGTGTTATTAAAATCAAGAGAAATGAGTGGAAAGAAGTAATTAGTTCTAAGTTAATAATAATTGTTAATGTTTCTAACAAATTCCAATAATATTATAAAATGTTTTTAGTTATGGAATTGAGATTTTGAATGGTTTTAATACTAGTGTTATTAAAATCAAGAGAAATGAGTGGAAAGAAGTACTAGTTCTAAGTTAATAATAATTGTTAATGCTTCCTCTAAGAAATTCCAAATATTATAAGATGTTTTTAGTTATGGAATTGAGATTTTGAATGTTTTTAATACTAGTGCGTTATTAAAATCAAAGAGAAAATGAGTGGAAAGAAGTGTTAATTAGTTCTGGGTTAATAATAATTGTTAATGCTTCCTCTAAGAAATTCCAATAATATTATAAAATGTTTTTAGTTATGGAATTGAGATTTTGAATGGTTTTAATACTAGTGTTATTAAAATCAAGAGAAATGAATGAAAGAAGTACTAGTTCTAAGTTAATAATTGTTAATGCTTCCTCTAAGAAATTCCAATAATATTATAAAATGTTTTTAGTTATGAATTGAGATTTTGAATGGTTTTAATACTAGTGTTATTAAAATCAAGAGAAATGAGTGGAAAGAAGTAATATTCTAAGTTAGCACAATTGTTAATGCTTCTCTAAGAAATTCTAATAATATTATAAAATGTTTTTAGTTATGGAATTGAGATTTTGAATGGTTTTAATATTAGTGTTATTAAAATCAAGAGAAATGAGTGGGAAAGAAGTACTAGTTCTAAGTTAATAATAATTGTTAATGTTTTCCTCTAAGAAATTCCAATAATATTATAAAAATGTTTTTAGTTATGGAATTGAGATTTTGAATGTTTTAATACTAGTGTTATTAAAATCAAGAGAAATGAGTGGAAAGAAGTACTAGTTCTAAGTTAATAATTGTTGCTTCCTCTAAGAAATTCCAATAATATTATAAAATGTTTTTAGTTAATAGAATTGAGATTTTGAATGGTTTTAATACTAGTGTTATTAAAATCAAGAGAAATGAGTGGAAAGAAGTACTAGTTCTAAGTTAATAATAATTGTTATCAAGTCTTCTAAGAAATTCCAATAATATTATAAAATGTTTAGTTATGAATTGAGATTTTGAATGGTTTTAATAGTGTTATTGCAAGAGAAATGAGTGGAAAGAAGTACTAGTTCTAAGTTAATAATAATTGTTAATGCTTCTCTAAGAAATTCCAATAATATTATAAAATGTTTTTAGTTATGGAATTGAGATTTTGAATGGTTTTAATACTAGTGTTATTAAAATCAAGAGAAATGAGTGGAAAGAAGTACTAGTTCTAAGTTAATAATAATTGTTAATGCTTCCTCAAGAAATTCTAATAATATTATAAAATGTTTTAGTTATGGAATTGAGATTTTGAATGGTTTTAATACTAGTGTTATTAAAATCAAGAGAAATGAGTGGAAAGAAGTACTAGTTCTAAGTTAATAATAATTTAATGCTTTCCTCTAAGAAATTCCAATAATATTATAAAATGTTTTTAGTTATGGAATTGAGATTTTGAATGGTTTTAATACTAGTGTTATTAAAATCAAGAGAAATGAGTGGAAAGAAGTACTAGTTCTAAGTTAATAATAATTGTTAATGCTTCCTCTAAGAAATTCCAATAATATTATAAAATGTTTTTAGTTATGGAATTGAGATTTTTGAATGGTTTTAATACTAGTGTTATTAAAATCAAGAGAAATGAGTGGAAAGAAGTACTAGTTCTAAGTTAATAATAATTGTTAATGCTTCCTCTAAGAAATTCCAATAATATTATAAAATGTTTTTAGTTATGGAATTGAGATTTTGAATGGTTTTAATACTAGTGTTATTAAAATCAAGAGAAATGAGTGGAAAGTATACTAGTTCTAGTTAATAATAATTGTTAATGCTTCCTCTAAGAAATTCTAATATTATAAAAATGTTTTTAGTTATGGAATTGAGATTTTGAATTATTTTAATACTAGTGTTATTAAAATCAAGAGAAATGAGTGGAAAGAAGTACTAGTTCTAAGTTAATAATAATTGTTAATGCTTCCTCTAAGAAATTCTAATAATATTATAAAATGTTTTTAGTTATGGAATTGAGGTTTTGAATGATTTTAATACTAGTGTTATTAAAATCAAGAGAAATGAGGAAAGAAGTACTAGTTCTAAGTTAATAATAGCCCTCTAAGAAATTCCAATAATATTATAAAATGTTTTAAGTTATGAATTGAGATTTTGAATGGTTTAATACTAGTGTTATTAAAATCAAGAGAAATGAGTGGAAAGAAGTACTAGTTCTAAGTTAATAATAATTGTTAATGTTTCCTCTTAAGAAATTCCAATAATATTATAAAATGCTTTGAAGTTATGAATTGAGATTTTGTTTTAATACTAGTGTTATTAAAATCAAGAGAAATGAGTGGAAAGTAACAGTTCTAAGTTAATAATAATTGTTAATGCTTCCTCTAAGAAATTCTAATAATATTATAAAATGTTTTTAGTTATGGAATTGAGATTTTTGAATGGTTTTAATACTTAGTGTTAAAATCAAGAGAAATGAGTGGAAAGAAGTACTAGTTCTAAGTTAATACAAATTGTTAATGCTTCCTCTAAGAAATTCTAATAATATTATAAAATGTTTTTAGTTATGGAATTGAGATTTTGAATGGTTTTAATACTAGTGTTATTAAAATCAAGAGAAATGAGTGGAAAGAAGTACTAGTTCTAAGTTAATAATAATTGTTAACTTCCCTCTAAGAAATTCTAATAATATTATAAAATGTTTTTAGTTATGGAATTGAGATTTTGAATGGTTTTAATACTAGTGTTATTAAATCAAGAGAAATGAGTGGAAAGAAGTACTAGTTCTAAGTTAATAATAATTGTTAATGCTTCCTCTAAGAAATTCCAATAATATTATAAATTATTTTTAGTTATGGAATTGAGATTTTGAATGGTTTTAATACTAGTGTTATTAAAATCAAGAGAAATGAGTGGAAAGCAAGAGCATTGCCCTAAGTTAATAGTAATTGTTAATGCTTCCTCTAAGAAATTCCAATATTATAAAATGTTTTTAGTTATGGAATTGAGATTTTATGGTTTTAATACTAGTGTTATTAAAATCAAGAGAAATGAGTGGAAAGAAGTACTAGTTCTAAGTTAATAATAATTGTTATTGCTTCCTCTAAGAAATTCCATTAATATTATAAAATGTTTTTAGTTATGGAATTGAGATTTTGAATGGTTTTAATACTAGTGTTATTAAAATCAAGAGAAATGAGGAAAGAAGTACTAGTTCTAAGTTAATAATAATTGTTAATGTTTCCTTTAAGAAATTCCAATAATATTATAAAATGTTTTTAGTTATGGAATTGAGATTTTGAATGGTTTTAATACTAGTGTTATTAAAATCAAGAGAAATGAGTGGAAAAAGAAGTACTAGTTCTAAGTTAATAATAATTGTTAATGCTTCCTCTAAGAAATTCTAATAATATTATAAAATGTTTTTAGTTATGGAATTGAGATTTTTGAATGCTTTAATACTAGTGTTATTAAAATCAAGAGAAATGAGTGGAAAGAAGTACTAGTTCTAAGTTAATAATAATTGTTAATGCTTCCTCTAAGAAATTCTAATAATATTATAAAATGTTTTTAGTTATGGAATTGAGATTTTGAATGGTTTTAATACTAGTGTTATTAAAATCAAGAGAAATGAGTGGAAAGAAGTACTAGTTCTAAGTTAATAATAATTGTTACCGTCTTCTAAGAAATTCCCAATAATATTATAAAATGTTTTTAGTTATGGAATTGAGATTTTGAATGGTTTTAATACTAGTGTTATTAAAATCAGAAATGAGTGGAAAGAAGTACTAGTTCTAAGTAAATAATAATTGACAATGCTTCCTCTAAGAAATTCCATGAATATTATAAAATGTTTTTAGTTATGGAATTGAGATTTTGAATGGTTTTAATACTAGTGTTATTAAAATCAAGAGAAATGAGGAAAGTGAAGTAATAGTTCTAAGTTAATAATAATTGTTAATGCTTCCTCTAAGAAATTTAATAATATTATAAAATGTTTTTAGTTATGGAATTGAGATTTTTAAATGGTTTTTAATACTAGTGTTATTAAAATCAAGAGAAATGCGTGGAAAGAAGTACTAGTTCTAAGTTAATAATAATTGTTAATGCTTCCTCTAAGAAATTCCAATAATATTATAAAATGTTTTTAGTTATGGAATTGAGATTTTGAATGGTTTTAATACTAGTGTTATTAAAATCAAGAGAAATGAGTGGAAAGAAGTACTAGTTCTAAGTTAATAATAATTGTTAATGCTTCCTCTAAGAAATTTAATAATATTATAAAATGTTTTTAGTTATGGAATTGAGATTTTTGAATGGTTTTAATACTAGTAAGCATGCAAAATCAAGAAAATGAGTGGAAAGAAGTACTAGTTCTAAGTTAATAATAATTGTTAATGCTTCCTTTAAGAAATCTAACAATATTATAAAATGTTTTTAGTTATGGAATTGAGATTTTGAATGTATTTTAATATCAGTGTTATTAAAATCAAGAGAAATGAGTGGAAAGAAGTACTAGTTCTAAGTTAATAATAATTGTTAATGCTTCCTCTAAGAAATTTAATAATATTATAAAATGTTTTTAGTTATGGAATTGAGATTTTGAATGGTTTTAATACTATGTTATTAAAATCAAGAGAAATGAGTGTTAATAATTAGTTCTATTAATAATAATTGTTAATGCTTCCCAAGAAATTCTAATATTATAAAATGTTTTTAGTTATAGAATTGAGATTTGAATGGTTTTAATACTAGTGTTATTAAAATCAAGAGAAATGAGGAAAGAAGTACTAGTTCTAAGTTAATAATAATTGTTAATGCCTTCTAAGAAATTCCAATAATATTATAAAATGTTTAGTTAGTGAATTGAGATTTTGAATGGTTTTAATACGAGTGTTTATTAAAATCAAGAGAAATGAGTGGAAAGAAGTACTAGTTCTAAGTAAATAATAATTGACAATGCTTCCTCTTAAGAAATTCCAATATTATAAAATGTTTTTAGTTATGGAATTGAGATTTTGAATGGTTTTAATACTAGTGTTATTAAAATCAAGAGAGAAATGAGTGGAAAGAAGTACTAGTTCTAAGTTAATAATAATTGTTAATGCTTCCTCTAAGAAATTCTAATAATATTATAAAATGTTTTTTAGTTATGGAATTGAGATTTTGAATGGTTTTAATACTAGTTATTAAAATCAAGAGAATAAGTGGAAAGAAGTACTAGTTCTAAGTTAATAATAATTGTTAATGCTTCCTCTAAGAAATTCCAATAATATTATAAAATGTTTTTAGTTATGGAATTGAGATTTTGAATGGTTTTAATACTAGTGTTATTAAAATCAAGAGAAATGGAGTGGAAAGAAGTACTAGTTCTAAGTTAATAATAATTGTTAATGCTTCCTCTAAGAAATTTGCATAATATTATAAAATGTTTTTAGTTATGGAATTGAGATTTTGAATGGTTTTAATACTAGTGTTATTATTAAAATCAAGAGAGAAATGAGTGGAAAGAAGTACTAGTTCTAAGTTAATAATAATTGTTAATGCTTCCTCTCTAAGAAATTCTAATAATATTATAAAATGTTTTTAGTTATGGAATTGAGATTTTGAATGGTTTTAATACTAGTGTTATTAAAATCAAGAGAAATGAGTGGAAAGAAGTACGGCTCCCAAGTTAATAATAATTGTTAATGCTTCCTCTAAGAAATTCAATAATATTATAAAAATGTTTTTAGTTATGGAATTGAGATTTTGAATGGTTTTAATACTAGTGTTATTAAATCAAGAGAAACATGGGAAAGAAGTACTAGTTCTAAGTTAATAATAATTGTTAATGCTTTCCTCTAAGAAATTCCAATAATATTATAAATTATTTTTGTTATGGAATTGAGATTTTGAATGGTTTTAATACTGTGTTATTAAAATCAAGAGAAATGAGTGGAAAGAAGTACTAGTTCTAAGTTAATAGTAATTGTTAATGCTTCTCAAGAAATTCCAATATTATAAAATGTTTTTAGTTATGAATTGAGATTTTGAATGGTTTTAATACTAGTGTTATTAAAATCAAGAGAAAATGAGTGGAAAGAAGTACTAGTTCTATTAATAATAATAGCACAGCTCTAAGAAATTCCAATAATATTATAAAATGTTTTAGTTATTATGGAATTGAGATTTTGAATGGTTTTAATACTAGTAAGTATTAAAATCAAGAGAAATGAGTGGAAAGAAGTACTTAGTTCTAAGTTAATAATAATTGTTAATGCTTTCCTTTACAAATCTAATATTATAAAATGTTTTTAGTTATGGAATTGAGATTTTGAATGGTTTTAATACTAGTGTTATTAAAATCAAGAGAAGTTCGAGTGGAAAGAAGTACACTAGTTCTAAGTTAATAATAATTGTTAATGCTTCCTCTAAGAAATTCTAATAATATTATAAAATGTTTTTAGTTATGGAATTGAGATTTTGAATGGTTTTAATACTAGTGTTATTAAAATCAAGAGAAATGAGTGGGAAAGAAGTACTAGTTCTAAGTTAATAATAATTGTTAATGCTTCCTCTAAGAAATTCTAATAATATTATAAAATGTTTTTAGTTATGGAATTGAGATTTTGAATGGTTTTAATACTAGTGTTATTAAAATCAAGAGAAATGAGTGAAAAAGAAGTACTAGTTCTAAGTTAATAATAATTGTTATCAGCTTCTAAGAAATCTTAACAATATTATAAAATGTTTTTAGTTATGGAATTGAGATTTTGAATGGTTTTAATACTAGTGTTATTAAAATCAAGAGAAATGAGTGGAAAGAAGAATTAGTTCTAAGTAAATAATAATTGACAATGCTTCCTCTAAGTAATTCCAATAATATTATAAAATGTTTAGTTATGGAATTGAGATTTTGAATGGTTTTAATACTAGTGTTATTAAAATCAAGAGAAATGAGTGGAAAGAAGTACTAGTTCTAAGTTAATAATAATTGTTAATGCTTCCTCTAAGAAATTCTAATAATATTATAAAATGTTTTTAGTTATGGAATTGAGATTTTGAATGGTTTTAATACTAGTGTTATTAAAATCAAGAGAAATGAGGAACAGTACTAGTTCTAAGCTAATAATAATTGTTAATGCTTCCCTCTAAGAAATTCTAATATTATAAAATGCTTTAGTTATGGAATTGAGATTTTGAATGGTTTTTAATAGTGTTATTAAAATCAAGAGAAATGAGTGGGAAAGAAGCAATTAGTTCTAAGCACTATAATTGTTAATGCTTCCTCTAAGAAAATTCAATATTATAAAATGTTTTTAGTTATGGAATTGAGATTTTGAATGGTTTTAATACTAAAGTTATTAAAATCAAGAGAAATGATAGAAAGAAGTACTAGTTCTAAGTTAATAATAATTGTTAATGCTTCTCTAAGAAATTCCAATAATATTATAAAATGTTTTTAATATGGAATTGAGATTTTGAATGGTTTTAATACTAGTGTTATTAAAATCAAGAGAAAATGAGTGGAAAGAAGTACTTAGTTCAGTTAATAATAATTGTTAATGTTTTCCTCTAAGAAATTCCAATAATATTATAAAATGTTTTTAGTTATGGAATTGAGATTTTGAATGGCTTTAATACTAGTGTTATTAAAATCAAGAGAAATGAGTGGAAAGAAGTACTAGTTCTAGTTAATAAATAAATTGTTAATGCTTCCAAGAAATTCCAATAATATTATAAAATGTTTTTATTATGGAATTGAGATTTTGAATGGTTTTAATACTAGTGTTATTAAAATCAAGAGAAATGAGTGGAAAGAAGTACTAGTTCTAAGTTAATAATTGTTAATGCTTCCTCTAAGAAATTCCAAATAATATTATAAAATGTTTTTAGTTATGGAATTGAGATTTTGAATGGTTTTAATACTAGTGCACATAAAATCAAGAGAAATGAGTGGAAAGAAGCACTAGTTCAAGCACAATAATTGTTAATGTTTCCTCTAAGAAATTCCAATAATATTATAAAATGTTTTTAGTTATGAATTGAGATTTTGAATGGTTTTAATACTAGTGTTATTAAAATCAAGAGCAGTAAATGAGTGGGAAAGAAGTAAGTTAATAATAATCTGTTAATGCTTCCTCTAAGAAATTCCATATCATTATTATAAAATGTTTTTAGTTATGGAATTGAGATTTTGAATGGTTTTAATACTAGTGTTATTAAAATCAAGAGAAATGAGTGGAAAGAAGTACTAGTTCTAAGTAAATAATAATTGACAATGCTTTCCTCTAAGAAATCTAACAATATAAAATGTTTTAGTTATGGAATTGAGATTTTGAATGGTTTTAATACTAGTGTTATTAAAATCAAGAGAAATGAGTGGAAAGAAGTACTAGTTCTAAGTTAATAATAATTGTTAATGTTTCCTCTAAGAAATTCTAATATTATAAAATGTTTTGTACATAGGAATTGAGATTTTGAATGGTCTAATACTAGTATATTAAAATCAAGAGAAATGAGTGGAAAGAAGTACTAGTTCTAAAGCTAATAATAATTGTTAATGCTTCCTCAAGAAATTTCTAATAATATTATAAAATGTTTTTAAAGTTATGTGAATTGAGATTTTGAATGGTTTTAATACTAGTGTTATTAAAATCAAGAGAAATGCGTGGAAAGAAGTACTAGTTCTAAGTTAATTATAATTGTTAATGCTTCCTCTCAAGAAATTCTGAATAATATTGTAACAAGCAGTTATGAATTGCAGATTTTTGAATGGTTTTAATACTAGTGTTATTAAAATCAAGAGAAATGAGTGGAAAGAAGTACTAGTTCTAAGTTAATAATAATTGTTAATGCTTCCTCTTTAAGAAATCTAAATAATATTATAAAATGTTTTTAGTTATGGAATCTGAGATTTTGAATGGTTTTAATACTAGTGTTATTAAAATCAAGAGAAATGAGTGAGTAGCTACTAGTTCTAAGTTAATAATAATTGTTAATGCTTCCTCTAAGAAATTCCAATAATATTATAAAATGTTTTTAGTTATGGAATTGAGATTTTGAATGGTTTAATAGCTAGTGTTAAAATCAAGAGAAATGAGTGGAAAGAAGTACTAGTTCTAAGTTAATAATAATTGTTAATGCTTCCTCTAAGAAATTCCAATAATATTATAAAATGCTTTGAATATGGAATTTGAGAGTTTTGAATGGTTTTAATACTAGTGTTATTAAAATCAAGAGAAATGAGTGGAAAGAAGTACTAGTTCTAAGTTAATAATAATTGTTAATGCTTCCTCTAAGAAATTCCAATAATATTAT
>JBBBDQ010024273.1:0-10899 GCA_037127315.1 Ascarosepion bandense
TTCCTTAAAACAATAAACTTTTTTATATTTCTTTAAAATGTTGCTGTTGTTGTTAAATGTTCCTTCAAATAATAAACTTTTTTATATTTCTTTAAAATCTTGCAGTTGTTGTTAAATGTTCCTTCAAATAATAAATTTTTATATTTCTTTAAAATATTGCTGTTGTTGTTAAATGTTCCTTCAAATAATAAATTTTTATATTTCTTTAAAATGTTGCTGTTGTTATTAAATGTTCCTTCAAATAATAAACTTTTATATTTCTTTAAAATGTTGCTGTTGTTGTTAAATGTTCATAAAATAATAAGAAACTTTTATATTTCTTTAAAATGTTGCTGTTGTTGTTAAATGTTCCTTCAAATAATAAACTTTTATATTTCTTTAAAATGTTGCTGTTGTTGTTAAATGTTCCTTCAAATAATAAATTTTTATATTTCTTTAAAATGTTGCAGTTGTTGTTAAATGTTCCTTCAAATAATAAACTTTTATATTTATTTAAAATGTTGCTGTTGTTGTTAAATGTTCCTTAAAATAATAAACTTTTATATTTCTTTAAAATGTTGCTGTTGTTGTTAAATGTTCCTTCAAATAATAAACTTTTATATTTCTTTAAAATGTTGCAGTTGTTGTTAAATGTTCCTTCAAATAATAAATTTTTATATTTCTTTAAAATGTTGCTGTTGTTGTTAAATGTTCCTTCAAATAATAAACTTTTATATTTATTTAAAATGTTGCTGTTGTTGTTAAATGTTCCTTCAAATAATAAACTTTTATATTTCTTTAAAATGTTGCTGTTGTTGTTAAATGTTCCTTCAAATAATAAACTTTTATATTTCTTTAAAATGTTGCTGTTGTTGTTAAATGTTCCTTCAAATAATAAACTTTTATATTTCTTTAAAATGTTGCTGTTGCTGTTAAATGTTCCTTCAAATAATAAATTTTTATATTTCTTTAAAATGTTGCAGTTGTTGTTAAATGTTCCTTCAAATAATAAACTTTTATATTTCTTTAAAATGTTGCTGTTGTTGTTAAATGTTCCTTCAAATAATAAACTTTTATATTTCTTTAAAATATTTGCTGTTGTTGTTAAATGTTCCTTCAAATAATAAACTTTTATATTTATTTAAAATGTTGCAGTTGTTGTTAAATGTTCCTTCAAATAATAAACTTTATATTTCTTTAAAATGTTGCTGTTGTTGTTAAATGTTCCTTCAAATAATAAACTTTTATATTTCTTTAAAATGTTGCTGTTGTTGTTAAATGTTCCTTCAAATAATAAACTTTTATGTTCTTTAAAATGTTGCAGTTGTTGTTAAATGTTCCTTCAAATAATAAATTTTTATATTTCTTTAAAATGTTGCTGTTGTTGTTAAATGTTCCTTCAAATAATAAACATTTATATTTCTTTAAAATGTTGCTGTTGTTGTTAAATGTTCCTTCAAATAATAAACTTTTATATTTATTTAAAATGTTGCTGTTGTTGTTAAATGTTCCTTCAAATAATAAACTTTTATATTTATTTAAAATGTTGCAGTTGTTGTTAAATGTTCCTTCAAATAATAAACTTTTATATTTCTTTAAAATGTTGCTGTTGTTGTTAAATGTTCCTTCAAATAAACTTTTTATATTTCTTTAACATGTTGCAGTTGTTGTTAAATGTTCCTTCAAATAATAAATTTTTATATTTTCTTTAAAATGTTACTGTTGTTGTTAAATGTTCCTTCAAATAATAAACTTTTTATATTTCTTTAAAATGTTGCTGTTGTTGTTAAATGTTCCTTCAAATAATAAACTTTTATATTTATTTAAAATGTTACAGTTGTTGTTAAATGTTCCTTCAAATAATAAACTTTTATATTTCTTTAAAATGTTGCTGTTGTTGTTAAATGTTCCATCAAATAATAAACTTTTATATTTCTTTAAAATGTTGCTGTTGTTGTTAAATGTTCCTTCAAATAATAAACTTTTATATTTCTTTAAAATGTTGCTGTTGTTGTTAAATATTTCCTTCAAATAATAAATTTTTATATTTCTTTAAAATGTTGCAGTTGTTGTTAAATGTTCCTTCAAATAATAAACTTTTATATTTCTTTAAAATGTTGCAGTTGTTGTTAAATGTTCCTTCACATAATAAACTTTTATATTTCTTTAAAATGTTGCTGTTGTTGTTAAATGTTCCTTAAAATAATAAACTTTTATATTTCTTTAAAATGTTATATTTCATTGTTAAATGTTCCTTCAAATAATAAACTTTTATATTTCTTTAAAATGTTGCTGTTGTTGTTAAATGTTCCTTCAAATAATAAATTTTTATATTTCTTTAAAATGTTGCAGTTGTTGTTAAATGTTCCTTCAAATAATAAACTTTTATATTTATTTAAAATGTTGCAGTTGTTGTTAAATGTTCCTTCAAATAATAAACTTTTATATTTCTTTAAAATGTTGCTGTTGTTGTTAAATGTTCCTTCAAATAATAAACTTTTATATTTCTTTAAAATGTTGCTGTTGTTGTTAAATGTTCCTTCAAATAATAAACTTTTATATTTATTTAAAATGTTGCAGTTGTTGTTAAATGTTCCTTCAAATAATAAACTTTTATATTTCTTTAAAATGTTGCTGTTGTTGTTAAATGTTCCTTCAAATAATAAACTTTTATATTTCTTTAAAATGTTGCTGTTGCTGTTAAATGTTCCTTCAAATAATAAATTTTTATATTTCTTTAAAATGTTGCAGTTGTTGTTAAATGTTCCTTCAAATAATAAACTTTTATATTTCTTTAAAATGTTGCCGTTGTTGTTAAATGTTCCTTCAAATAATAAACTTTTATATTTCTTTAAAATGTTGCTGTTGTTGTTAAATGTTCCTTCAAATAATAAACTTTTATATTTATTTAAAATGTTGCAGTTGTTATTAAATGTTCCTTCAAATAATAAACTTTTATATTTCTTTAAAATGTTGCTGTTGTTGTTAAATGTTCCTTCAAATAATAAACTTTTATATTTCTTTAAAATGTTGCAGTTGTTGTTAAATGTTCCTTCACATAATAAGCACATATTTCTTTAAAATGTTGCTGTTGTTGTTAAATGTTCCTTAAAATAATAAACTTTTATATTTCTTTAAAATGTTGCTGTTGTTGTTAAATGTTCCTTCAAATAATAAACTTTTATATTTCTTTAAAATGTTGCTGTTGTTGTTAAATGTTCCTTCAAATAATAAACTTTTATATTTCTTTAAAATGTTGCTGTTGTTGTTAAATGTTCCTTCAAATAATAAATTTTTATATTTCTTTAAAATGTTGCAGTTGTTGTTAAATGTTCCTTCAAATAATAAACTTTTATATTTATTTAAAATGTTGCTGTTGTTGTTAAATGTTCCTTCAAATAATAAACTTTTATATTTCTTTAAAATGTTGCTGTTGTTGTTAAATGTTCCTTCAAATAATAAACTTTTATATTTCTTTAAAATATTTGCTGTTGCTGTTAAATGTTCCTTCAAATAATAAATTTTTATATTTCTTTAAAATGTTGCAGTTGTTGTTAAATGTTCCTTCAAATAATAAACTTTTATATTTCTTTAAAATGTTGCTGTTGCTATTAAATGTTCCTTCAAATAATAAATTTTTATATTTCTTTAAAATGTTGCAGTTGTTGTTAAATGTTCCTTCAAATAATAAACTTTTATATTTTCTTTAAAATGTTGCTGTTGTTGTTAAATGTTCCTTCAAATAATAAACTTTTATATTTCTTTAAAATGTTGCTGTTGTTGTTAAATGTTCCTTCAAATAATAAACTTTTATATTTCTTTAAAATGTTGCTGTTGTTGTTAAATGTTCCTTTAAAATAAACTTTTATATTTATTTAAAATGTTGCAGTTGTTGTTAAATGTTCCTTCAAATAATAAACTTTTATATTTCTTTAAAAAATGTTGCTGTTGTTGTTAAATGTTCCTTCAAATAATAAACTTTTATATTTCTTTAAAATGTTGCTGTTGTTGTTAAATGTTCCTTCAAATAATAAACTTTTATATTTCTTTAAAATGTTGCAGTTGTTGTTAAATGTTCCTTCAAATAATAAATTTTTATATTTCTTTAAAATGTTGCTGTTGTTGTTAAATGTTCCTTCAAATAATAAACTTTTATATTTCTTTAAAATGTTGCTGTTGTTGTTAAATGTTCCTTCAAATAATAAACTTTTTTATATTTCTTTAAAAAATGTTGCTGTTGTTGTTAAATGTTCCTTCAAATAATAAACTTTTATATTTCTTTAAAATGTTGCTGTTGTTGTTAAATGTTCCTTTAAATAATAACTTTTATATTTCTTTAAAATGTTGCTGTTGTTGTTAAATGTTCCTTCAAATAATAAATTTTTATATTTCTTTAAAATGTTGCAGTTGTTGTTAAATGTTCCTTCAAATAATAAACTTTTATATTTATTTAAAATGTTGCTGTTGTTGTTAAATGTTCCTTCAAATAATAAACTTTTATATTTCTTTAAAATGTTGCTGTTGTTGTTAAATGTTCCTTCAAATAATAAACTTTTATATTTCTTTAAAATGTTGCTGTTGCTGTTAAATGTTCCTTCAAATAATAAATTTTTATATTTCTTTAAAATGTTGCAGTTGTTGTTAAATGTTTATTTAAATAATAAACTTTTATATTTCTTTAAAATGTTGCTGTTGCTGTTAAATGTTCCTTCAAATAATAAATTTTTATATTTCTTTAAAATGTTGCAGTTGTTGTTAAATGTTCCTTCAAATAATAAACTTTTATATTTCTTTAAAATGTTGCTGTTGTTGTTAAATGTTCCTTCAAATAATAAACTTTTATATTTCTTTAAAATGTTGCTGTTGTTGTTAAATGTTCCTTCAAATAATAAACTTTTATATTTATTTAAAATGTTGCAGTTGTTGTTAAATGTTCCTTCAAATAATAAACTTTTATATTTCTTTAAAATGTTGCTGTTGTTGTTAAATGTTCCTTCAAATAATAAACTTTATATTTCTTTAAAATGTTGCTGTTGTTGTTAAATGTTCCTTCAAATAATAAACTTTTATATTTCTTTAAAATGTTGCAGTTGTTGTTAAATGTTCCTTCAAATAATAAATTTTTATATTTCTTTAAAATGTTGCTGTTGTTGTTAAATGTTCCTTCAAATAATAAACTTTTATATTTCTTTAAAATGTTGCTGTTGTTGTTAAATGTTCCTTCAAATAATAAACTTTTATATTTCTTTAAAATGTTGCTGTTGTTGTTAAATGTTCCTTCAAATAATAAATTTTTATATTTCTTTAAAATGTTGCAGTTGTTGTTAAATGTTCCTTCAAATAATAAACTTTTATATTTATTTAAAATGTTGCTGTTGTTGTTAAATGTTCCTTCAAATAATAAACTTTTATATTTATTTAAAATGTTGCAGTTGTTGTTAAATGTTCCTTCAAATAATAAACTTATATTTCTTTAAAATGTTGCTGTTGTTGTTAAATGTTCCTTCAAATAATAAACTTTTATATTTCTTTAAAATGTTGCTGTTGTTGTTAAATGTTCCTTCAAATAATAAACTTTTATATTTCTTTAAAATGTTGCTGTTGTTGTTAAATGTTCCTTCAAATAATAAATTTTTATATTTCTTTAAAATGTTGCAGTTGTTGTTAAATGTTCCTTCAAATAATAAATTTTTATATTTCTTTAAAATGTTGCTGTTGTTGTTAAATGTTCCTTCAAATAATAAACTTTTATATTTCTTTAAAATGTTGCTGTTGTTGTTAAATGTTCCTTCAAATAATAAACTTTTATATTTCTTTAAAATGTTGCTGTTGTTGTTAAATGTTCCTTCAAATAATAAACTTTTATATTTATTTAAAATGTTGCAGTTGTTGTTAAATGTTCCTTCAAATAATAAACTTTTATATTTCTTTAAAATGTTGCTGTTGTTGTTAAATGTTCCTTCAAATAATAAACTTTTATATTTCTTTAAAATGTTGCTGTTGTTGTTAAATGTTCCTTCAAATAATAAACTTTTATATTTCTTTAAAATGTTGCAGTTGTTGTTAAATGTTCCTTCAAATAATAAATTTTTATATTTCTTTAAAATGTTGCTGTTGTTGTTAAATGTTCCTTCAAATAATAAACTTTTATATTTCTTTTAAAATGTTGCTGTTGTTGTTAAATGTTCCTTCAAATAATAAACTTTTATATTTCTTTAAAATGTTGCTGTTGTTGTTAAATGTTCCTTCAAATAATAAATTTTTATATTTCTTTAAAATGTTGCAGTTGTTGTTAAATGTTCCTTCAAATAATAAACTTTTATATTTATTTAAATATTTAGCTGTTGTTGTTAAATGTTCCTTCAAATAATAAACTTTTATATTTATTTAAAAAAATGTTGCAGTTGTTGTTAAATGTTCCTTCAAATAATAAACTTTTATATTTCTTTAAAATGTTGCTGTTGTTGTTAAATGTTCCTTCAAATAATAAACTTTTATATTTCTTTAAAATGTTGCTGTTGTTGTTAAATGTTCCTTCAAATAAGCTTTTATATTTCTTTAAAATGTTGCTGTTGTTGTTAAATGTTCCTTCAAATAATAAACTTTTATATTTCTTTAAAATGTTGCTGTTGTTGTTAAATGTTCCTTCAAATAATAAATTTTTATATTTCTTTAAAATGTTGCAGTTGTTGTTAAATGTTCCTTCAAATAATAAATTTTTATATTTCTTTAAAATGTTGCTGTTGTTGTTAAATGTTCCTTCAAATAATAAACTTTTATATTTCTTTAAAATGTTGCTGTTGTTGTTAAATGTTCCTTCAAATAATAAACTTTTATATTTCTTTAAAATGTTGCTGTTGTTGTTAAATGTTCCTTCAAATAATAAATTTTTATATTTCTTTAAAATGTTGCAGTTGTTAAATGTTCCTTCAAATAATAAACTTTTATATTTATTTAAAATGTTGCCGTTGTTGTTAAATGTTCCTTCAAATAATAAACTTTTATATTTATTTAAAATGTTGCAGTTGTTGTTAAATGATCCTTCAAATAATAAACTTTTATATTTCTTTAAAATGTTGCTGTTGTTGTTAAATGTTCCTTCAAATAATAAACTTTTATATTTCTTTAAAATGTTGCTGTTGTTGTTAAATGTTCCTTCAAATAATAAACTTTTATATTTCTTTAAAATGTTGCTGTTGTTGTTAAATGTTCCTTCAAATAATAACTTTTATATTTCTTTAAAATGTTGCTGTTGTTGTTAAATGTTCCTTCAAATAATAAATTTTATATTTCTTTAAAATGTTGCAGTTGTTGTTAAATGTTCCTTCAAATAATAAACTTTTATATTTCTTTAAAATGTTGCAGTTGTTGTTAAATGTTCCTTCAAATAATAAACTTTTATATTTATTTAAAATGTTGCAGTTGTTGTTAAATGTTCCTTCACATAATAAACTTTTATATTTCTTTAAAATGTTGCTGTTGTTGTTAAATGTTCCTTCAAATAATAAACTTTTATATTTCTTTAAAATGTTGCTGTTGTTGTTAAATGTTCCTTCAAATAATAAATTTTATATTTCTTTAAAATGTTGCAGTTGTTGTTAAATGTTCCTTCAAATAATAAACTTTTATATTTCTTTAAAATGTTGCAGTTGTTGTTAAATGTTCCTTCAAATAATAAATTTTTATATTTCTTTAAAATGTTGCTGTTGTTGTTAAATGTTCCTTCAAATAATAAACTTTTATATTTCTTTAAAATGTTACTGTTGTTGTTAAATGTTCCTTCAAATAATAAACTTTTATATTTCTTTAAAATGTTGCTGTTGTTGTTAAATGTTCCTTCAAATAATAAACTTTTTTATATTTCTTTAAAATGTTGCTGTTGTTGTTAAATGTTCCTTCAAATAATAAATTTTTATATTTCTTTAAAATGTTGCAGTTGTTGTTAAATGTTCCTTCAAATAATAAACTTTTATATTTATTTAAAATGTTGCTGTTGTTGTTAAATGTTCACTTGGAAATAATAAACTTTTATATTTATTTAAAATGTTGCAGTTGTTGTTAAATGTTCCTTCAAATAATAAACTTTTATATTTCTTTAAAATGTTGCTGTTGTTGTTAAATGTTCCTTCAAATAATAAACTTTTATATTTCTTTAAAATGTTGCTGTTGCTGTTAAATGTTCCTTCAAATAATAAATTTTTATATTTCTTTAAAATGTTGCAGTTGTTGTTAAATGTTCCTTCAAATAATAAACTTTTATATTTCTTTAAATGTTGCTGTTGTTGTTAAATGTTCCTTCAAATAATAAGCTTTTATATTTCTTTGAAATGTTGCTGTTGTTGTTAAATGTTCCTTCAAATAATAAACTTTTATATTTCTTTAAAATATTTGCAGTTGTTGTTAAATGTTCCTTCAAATAATAAACTTTTATATTTCTTTAAAATGTTGCTGTTGTTGTTAAATGTTCCTTCAAATAATAAACTTTTATATTTATTTAAAATGTTGCAGTTGTTGTTAAATGTTCCTTCAAATAATAAACTTTTATATTTCTTTAAAATGTTGCTGTTGTTGTTAAATGTTCCTTCAAATAATAAACTTTTATATTTCTTTAAAATGTTGCTGTTGTTGTTAAATGTTCCTTCAAATAATAAACTTTTATATTTCTTTAAAATGTTGCTGTTGTTGTTAAATGTTCCTTCAAATAATAAACTTTTATATTTCTTTAAAATGTTGCAGTTGTTGTTAAATGTTCCTTCAAATAATAAATTTTTATATTTCTTTAAAATGTTGCTGTTGTTGTTAAATGTTCCTTCAAATAATAAACTTTTATATTTCTTTAAAATGTTGCTGTTGTTGTTAAATGTTCCTTCAAATAATAAACTTTTATATTTCTTTAAAATGTTGCAGTTGTTGTTAAATGTTCCTTCAAATAATAAACTTTTATATTTCTTTAAAATGTTGCTGTTGTTGTTAAATGTTCCTTCAAATAATAAACTTTTATATTTATTTAAAATGTTGCAGTTGTTGTTAAATGTTCCTTCAAATAATAAACTTTTATATTTCTTTAAAATGTTGCTGTTGTTGTTAAATGTTCCTTCAAATAATAAACTTTTATATTTCTTTAAAATGTTGCTGTTGTTGTTAAATGTTCCTTCAAATAATAAACTTTTATATTTCTTTAAAATCTTGCTGTTGTTGTTAAATGTTCCTTCAAATAATAAACTTTTATATTTCTTTAAAATGTTGCTGTTGTTGTTAAATGTTCCTTCAAATAATAAACTTTTATATTTCTTTAAAATCTTGCTGTTGTTGTTAAATGTTCCTTCAAATAATAAATTTTTATATTTCTTTAAAATGTTGCAGTTGTTGTTAAATGTTCCTTCAAATAATAAACTTTTATATTTCTTTAAAATGTTGCTGTTGTTGTTAAATGTTCCTTCAAATAATAAACTTTTATGTTCTTTAAAATGTTGCTGTTGTTGTTAAATGTTCCTTCAAATAATAAACTTTTATATTTCTTTAAAATCTTGCTGTTGTTAAATGTTCCTTCAAATAATAAATTTTTATATTTCTTTAAAATATTGCAGTTATTCAATTTAAAATGTTCCTTCAAATAATAAACTTTTATATTTCTTTAAAATGTTGCAGTTGTTGTTAAATGTTCCTTCAAATAATAAATTTTTATATTTCTTTAAAATGTTGCTGTTGTTGTTAAATGTTCCTTCAAATAATAAACTTTTATATTTCTTTAAAATGTTGCTGTTGTTGTTAAATGTTCCTTCAAATAATAAACTTTTATATTTCTTTAAAATGTTGCTGTTGTTGTTAAATGTTCCTTCAAATAATAAATTTTTATATTTCTTTAAAATGTTGCAGTTGTTGTTAAATGTTCCTTCAAATAATAAACTTTTATATTTATTTAAAATATTGCAGTTGTTGTTAAATGTTCCTTCAAATAATAAACTTTTATATTTCTTTAAAATGTTGCTGTTGTTGTTAAATGTTCCTTCAAATAATAAACTTTTATATTTCTTTAAAATGTTGCTGTTGTTGTTAAATGTTCCTTCAAATAATAGCTTTTATATTTCTTTAAAATGTTGCAGTTGTTGTTAAATGTTCCTTCAAATAATAAATTTTTATATTTCTTTAAAATGTTGCTGTTGTTGTTAAATGTTCCTTCAAATAATAAACTTTTATATTTCTTTAAAATGTTGCTGTTGTTGTTAAATGTTCCTTCAAATAATAAACTTTTATGCTTTAAAATGTTGCTGTTGTTGTTAAATGTTCCTTCAAATAATAAATTTTTATATTTCTTTAAAATGTTGCAGTTGTTGTTAAATGTTCCTTCAAATAATAAACTTTTATATTTATTTAAAATGTTGCTATTGTTGTTAAATGTTCCTTCAAATAATAAACTTTTATATTTATTTAAAATGTTGCAGTTGTTGTTAAATGTTCCTTCAAATAATAAACTTTTATATTTCTTTAAAATGTTGCTGTTGTTGTTAAATGTTCCTTCAAATAATAAACTTTTATATTTCTTTAAAATGTTGCTGTTGTTGTTAAATGTTCCTTCAAATAATAAACTTTTATATTTCTTTAAAATGTTGCTGTTGTTGTTAAATGTTCCTTCAAATAATAAACTTTTATATTTCTTTAAAATGTTGCTGTTGTTGTTAAATGTTCCTTCAAATAATAAATTTTTATATTTCTTTAAAATGTTGCAGTTGTTGTTAAATGTTCCTTCAAATAATAAATTTTTATATTTCTTTAAAATGTTGCTGTTGTTGTTAAATGTTCCTTCAAATAATAAACTTTTATATTTCTTTAAAATGTTGCTGTTGTTGTTAAATGTTCCTTCAAATAATAAACTTTTATATTTCTTTAAAATGTTGTTATTTATTAAATATTCCTTCAAAT
>JBBBDQ010024281.1:0-11671 GCA_037127315.1 Ascarosepion bandense
AATAATCTGTTCTCTACACTCATAATAATGTATTTCTCTACACTCATAATAATGTGTTCTCTACACTCATAATAATCTATTTCTCTACACTCATAATAATCTATTTCTCTACACTCATAATAATGTATTTCTCTACACTCATAATAATGTATTTCTCTACCTCATAATAATGTATTTCTCTACACTCATAATAATGTATTTCTCTACACTCATAATAATGTATTTCTCTACACTCATAATAATGTATTTCTCTACACTCATAATAATCTATTTCTCTACATCATAATAATCTATTTCTCTACACTCATAATAATCTATTTCTCTACACTCATAATAATGTATTTCTCTACACTCATAATAATCTATTTCTCTACACTCATAATAATCTATTTCTCTACACTCATAATAATCTATTTCTCTACACTCATAATAATCTATTTCTCTACACTCATAATAATGTATTTCTCTACACTCATAATAATCTATTTCTCTACACTCATAATAATGTATTTCTCTACCTCATAATAATGTATTTCTCTACACTCATAATAATCTATTTCTCTACACTCATAATAATCTATTTCTATACACTCATAATACTGTATTTCTCTACACTCATAATGTATTTCTCTACACTCATAATAATCTAATTCTCTACACTCATAATAATCTGTTCTCTACACTCATAATAATGTATTTCTCTACACTCATAATAATGTATTTCTCTACACTCATAATAATGTATTTCTCTACACTCATAATACTGTATTTCTCTACACTCATAATAATGTATTTCTCTACACTCATAATAATCTATTTCTCTACACTCATAATAATCTATTTCTCTACACTCATAATAATGTATTTCTCTACACTCATAATAATGTATTTCTCTACACTCATAATAATGTATTTCTCTACACTCATAATAATGTATTTCTCCACCACTCATAATAATCTATTTCTCTACACTCATAATAATCTGTTCTCTACCACTCATAATAATGTATTTCTCTACACTCATAATAATCTATTTCTCTACACTCATAATAATCTATTTCTCTACACTCATAATAATCTATTTCTCTACACTCATAATAATCTATTTCTCTACACTCATAATAATGTATTTCTCTACACTCATAATAATGTATTTCTCTACACTCATAATAATGTATTTCTCTACACTCATAATAATGTATTTCTCTACACTCATAATAATCTATTTCTCTACACTCATAATAATCTATTTCTCTACACTCATAATAATGTATTTCTCTACACTCATAATAATGTATTTCTCTACACTCATAATAATCTATTTCTCTACACTCATAATAATCTATTTCTCTACCACTCATAATAATCTATTTCTCTACACTCATAATAATGTATTTCTCTACACTCATAATAATCTATTTCTCTACACTCATAATAATGTATTTCTCTACCTCCTCATAATAATGTGTTTCTCTACACTCATAATAATGTATTTCTCTACACTCATAATAATGTGTTCTCTACACTCATAATAATCTGTTCTCTACACTCATAATAATGTATTTCTCTACCTCATAATAATGTGTTCTCTACACTCATAATAATCTATTTCTCTACACTCATAATAATCTATTTCTCTACACTCATAATAATGTATTTCTCTACACTCATAATAATCTATTTCTCTACACTCATAATAATGTATTTCTCTACACTCATAATAATCTATTTCTCTACCTCATAATAATGTATTTCTCTACACTCATAATAATCTGTTTCTCTACACTCATAATAATGTATTTCTCTACACTCATAATAATCTATTTCTCTACACTCATAATAATGTATTTCTCTACACTCATAATAATCTATTTCTCTACACTCATAATAATGTATTTCTCTACACTCATAATAATGTATTTCTCTACACTCATAATAATGTGTTCTCTACACTCATAATAATCTATTTCTCTACACTCATAATAATCTATTTCTCTACACTCATAATAATGTATTTCTCTACACTCACATAATAATCTATTTCTCTACACTCATAATAATGTATTTCTCTACACTCATAATAATGTATTTCTCTACACTCATAATAATGTATTTCTCTACACTCATAATAATGTATTTCTCTACACTCATAATAATGTATTTCTCTACACTCATAATAATGTATTTCTCTACACTCATAATAATCTATTTCTCTACACTCATAATAATCTATTTCTCTACACTCATAATAATCTATTTCTCTACACTCATAATAATGTGTTCTCTACACTCATAATAATCTATTTCTCTACACTCATAATAATGTATTTCTCTACACTCATAATAATGTATTTCTCTACCTCATAATAATCTATTTCTCTACACTCATAATAATCTATTTCTCTACACTCATAATAATGTATTTCTCTACACTCATAATAATGTATTTCTCTACACTCATAATAATCTATTTCTCTACACTCATAATAATGTATTTCTCTACACTCATAATAATCTATTTCTCTTTCACTCATAATAATGTATTTCTCTACACTCATAATAATCTATTTCTCTACACTCATAATAATGTGTTCTCTACACTCATAATAATCTGTTCTCTACACTCATAATAATCTATTTCTCTACACTCATAATAATGTATTTCTCTACACTCATAATAATGTATTTCTCTACACTCATAATAATGTATTTCTCTACACTCATAATAATGTATTTCTCTACACTCATAATAATGTATTTCTCTACACTCATAATAATCTATTTCTCTACACTCATAATAATGTATTTCTCTACACTCATAATAATCTATTTCTCTACACTCATAATAATGTATTTCTCTACACTCATAATAATCTATTTCTCTACTCATAATAATGTGTTCTCTACACTCATAATAATCTATTTCTCTACACTCATAATAATGTATTTCTCTACACTCATAATAATCTATTTCTCTACACTCATAATAATGTATTTCTCTACACTCATAATAATCTGTTTCTCTACACTCATAATAATCTGTTTCTCTACACTCATAATAATGTATTTCTCTACACTCATAATAATGTGTTCTCTACACTCATAATAATCTATTTCTCTACACTCATAATAATGTATTTCTCTACACTCATAATAATCTATTTCTCTACACTCATAATAATGTATTTCTCTACACTCATAATAATCTATTTCTCTACACTCATAATAATGTATTTCTCTACACTCATAATAATCTATTTCTCTACACTCATAATAATCTATTTCTCTACACTCATAATAATGTATTTCTCTACACTCATAATAATCTATTTCTCTACACTCATAATAATCTATTTCTCTACACTCATAATAATGTATTTCTCTACACTCATAATAATGTATTTCTCTACACTCATAATAATGTATTTCTCTACACTCATAATAATCTATTTCTCTACACTCATAATAATCTATTTCTCTACACTCATAATAATGTATTTCTCTACACTCATAATAATCTATTTCTCTACACTCATAATAATCTATTTCTCTACACTCATAATAATGTATTTCTCTACACTCATAATAATGTATTTCTCTACACTCATAATAATCTATTTCTCTACACTCATAATAATCTATTTCTCTACACTCATAATAATGTATTTCTCTACACTCATAATAATCTATTCTCTACACTCATAATAATCTATTTCTCTACACTCATAATAATCTATTTCTCTACACTCATAATAATGTATTTCTCTACACTCATAATAATCTATTTCTCTACACTCTAGTAATCTATTTCTCTACACTCATAATAATGTGTTCCTCCTACCTCATAATAATGTATTTCTCTACACTCATAATAATCTATTTCTCTACCTCATAATAATCTATTTCTCTACACTCATAATAATGTATTTCTCTACACTCATAATAATCTATTTCTCTACACTCATAATAATCTATTTCTCTACACTCATAATAATGTATTTCTCTACACTCATAATAATCTATTTCTCTACACTCATAATAATCTATTTCTCTACACTCATAATAATGTATTTCTCTACACTCATAATAATGTATTTCTCTACACTCATAATAATGTGTTCTCTACACTCATAATAATCTGTTCTCTACACTCATAATAATCTATTTCTCTACACTCATAATAATGTATTTCTCTACACTCATAATAATCTATTTCTCTACACTCATAATAATCTATTTCTCTACACTCATAATAATGTATTTCTCTACACTCATAATAATCTATTTCTCTACACTCATAATAATCTATTTCTCTACACTCATAATAATGTGTTCTCTACACTCATAATAATCTATTTCTCTACACTCATAATAATGTATTTCTCTACACTCATAATAATGTATTTCTCTACACTCATAATAATCTATTTCTCTACACTCATAATAATCTATTTCTCTACACTCATAATAATCTATTTCTCTACACTCATAATAATGTATTTCTCTACACTCACCAATAATCTGTTCTCTACACTCATAATAATGTGTTCTCTACACTCATAATAATCTATTTCTCTACACTCATAATAATCTATTTCCTCTACACTCATAATAATGTATTTCTCTACACTCATAATAATCTATTTCTCTACACTCATAATAATGTATTTCTCTACACTCATAATAATGTATTTCTCTACACTCATAATAATCTATTTCTCTACACTCATAATAATGTGTTCTCTACACTCATAATAATCTGTTCTCTACACTCATAATAATGTATTTCTCTACCTCATAATAATCTATTTCTCTACACTCATAATAATCTATTTCTCTACACTCATAATAATGTATTTCTCTACACTCATAATAATCTGTTCTCTACACTCATAATAATGTATTTCTCTACACTCATAATAATGTATTTCTCTACACTCATAATAATCTATTTCTCTACACTCATAATAATCTATTTCTCTACACTCATAATAATCTATTTCTCTACACTCATAATAATGTGTTCCTCTACACTCATAATAATCTATTTCTCTACACTCATAATAATCTATTTCTCTACCACTCATAATAATGTGTTCTCTACACTCATAATAATCTATTTCTCTACACTCATAATAATCTATTTCTCTACACTCATAATAATGTATTTCTCTACACTCATAATAATCTATTTCTCTACACTCATAATAATGTATTTCTCTACACTCATAATAATGTATTTCTCTACACTCATAATAATCTATTTCTCTACACTCATAATAATCTATTTCTCTACACTCATAATAATCTATTTCTCTACACTCATAATAATCTATTTCTCTACACTCATAATAATGTATTTCTCTACACTCATAATAATCTATTTCTCTACACTCATAATAATCTATTTCTCTACACTCATAATAATCTGTTCTCTACACTCATAATAATCTATTTCTCCTACCTCATAATAATCTGTTCTCTACACTCATGACAATCTATTTCTCTACACTGTAATAAATGTATTTCTCTACACTCATAATAATGTATTTCTCTACACTCATAATAATCTATTTCTCTACACTCATAATAATCTATTTCTCTACTCATAATAATCTATTTCTCTACACTCATAATAATGTATTTCTCTACACTCATAATAATCTATTTCTCTACACTCATAATAATCTATTTCTCTACACTCATAATAATGTATTTCTCTACCTCCATAATAATCTGTTCTCTACACTCATAATAATCTATTTCTCTACCTCATAATAATGTATTTCTCTACACTCATAATAATCTATTTCTCTACACTCATAATAATCTGTTCTCTACACTCATAATAATCTGTTCTCCTACACTCATAATAATCTATTTCTCTACACTCATAATAATGTATTTCTCTACACTCATAATAATCTATTTCTCTACACTCATAATAATCTATTTCTCTACACTCATAATAATGTGTTCTCTACCTCCATAATAATCTATTTCTCTACACTCATAATAATCTATTTCTCTACACTCATAATAATGTATTTCTCTACACTCATAATAATCTATTTCTCTACACTCATAATAATGTATTTCTCTACACTCATAATAATGTGTTCTCTACACTCATAATAATCTATTTCTCTACACTCATAATAATCTATTTCTCTACACTCATAATAATCTATTTCTCTACACTCATAATAATCTATTTCTCTACACTCATAATAATCTATTTCTCTACACTCATAATAATCTATTTCTCTACACTCATAATAATCTGTTCTCTTTCACTCATAATAATCTATTTCTCTACACTCATAATAATGTATTTCTCTACACTCATAATAATCTATTTCTCTACACTCATAATAATGTATTTCTCTACACTCATAATAATGTATTTCTCTACACTCATAATAATCTATTTCTCTACACTCATAATAATCTATTTCTCTACACTCATAATAATCTATTTCTCTACACTCATAATAAATCTATTTCTCTACACTCATAATAATCTATTTCTCTACACTCATAATAATCTATTTCTCTACACTCATAATAATGTATTTCTCTACACTCATAATAATCTATTTCTCTACACTCATAATAATGTATTTCTCTACACTCATAATAATGTATTTCTCTACACTCATAATAATCTATTTCTCTACACTCATAATAATCTATTTCTCTACACTCATAATAATCTATTTCTCTACACTCATAATAATGTATTTCTCTACACTCACATAATAATCTATTTCTCTACACTCATAATAATGTATTTCTCTACACTCATAATAATCTGTTCTCTACACTCATAATAATCTGTTCTCTACACTCATAATAATGTATTTCTCTACACTCATAATAATCTATTTCTCTACACTCATAATAATGTATTTCTCTACACTCATAATAATGTATTTCTCTACACTCATAATAATCTATTTCTCTACACTCATAATAATCTATTTCTCTACACACTCATAATAATCTATTTCTCTACACTCATAATAATCTATTTCTCTACACTCATAATAATCTATTTCTCTACACTCATAATAATCTATTTCTCTACACTCATAATAATCTATTTCTCTACACTCATAATAATGTATTTCTCTACACTCATAATAATGTATTTCTCTACACTCATAATAATCTATTTCTCTACACTCATAATAATCTGTTTCTCTACACTCATAATAATGTATTTCTCTGCACTCATAATAATGTATTTCTCTACACTCATAATAATGTATTTCTCTACACTCATAATAATGTATTTCTCTACACTCATAATAATGTATTTCTCTACACTCATAATAATCTATTTCTCTACACTCATAATAATGTATTTCTCTACACTCATAATAATCTATTTCTCTACACTCATAATAATCTATTCCTCTCACTCATAATAATCTATTTCTCTACACTCATAATAATCTATTTCTCTACACTCATATTAATAATGTATTTCTCTACCTCATAATAATGTATTTCTCTACACTCATAATAATCTATTTCTCTCTACACTCATAATAATCTATTTCTCTACACTCATAATAATGTATTTCTCTACACTCATAATAATCTATTTCTCTACACTCATAATAATCTATTTCTCTACCTCCCTTAATAATGTATTTCTCTACACTCATAATAATCTATTTCTCTACACTCATAATAATCTATTTCTCTACACTCATAATAATGTATTTCTCTACACTCATAATAATGTATTTCTCTACACTCATAATAATCTATTTCTCTACCTCATAATAATCTATTTCTCTACCTCATAATAATGTATTTCTCTACCTCATAATAATCTATTTCTCTACACTCATAATAATGTATTTCTCTACACTCATAATAATCTATTTCTCTACACTCATAATAATGTATTTCTCTACACTCATAATAATCTATTTCTCTACACTCATAATAATGTATTTCTCTACACTCATAATAATCTATTTCTCTACACTCATAATAATGTTATTTCTCTACACTCATAATAATCTATTTCTCTACACTCATAATAATGTATTTCTCTACACTCATAATAATCTATTTCTCTACACTCATAATAATGTATTTCTCTACACTCATAATAATCTGTTTCTCTACACTCATACTTAATCTATTTCTCTACACTCATAATAATGTATTTCTCTACACTCATAATAATCTATTTCTCTACACTCATAATAATCTATTTCTCTACACTCATAATAATGTATTTCTCTACACTCATAATAATCTATTTCTCTACACTCATAATAATCTATTTCTCTACACTCATAATAATGTATTTCTCTACCTCATAATAATCTATTTCTCTACACTCATAATAATGTATTTCTCTACACTCATAATAATGTATTTCTCTACACTCCCCTTAATAATCTATTTCTCTACACTCATAATAATGTATTTCTCTACACTCATAATAATCTGTTCTCTACCTCATAATAATCTATTTCTCTACACTCATAATAATGTATTTCTCTACACTCATAATAATCTATTTCTCTACCTCCCATAATAATCTATTTCTCTACACTCATAATAATGTATTTCTCTACACTCTTAATAATCTATTTCTCTACACTCATAATAATGTGTTCTCTACACTCATAATAATGTATTTCTCTATGTAATAATCTATTTCTCTACACTCATAATAATCTATTTCTCTACACTCATAATAATGTATTTCTCTACACTCATAATAATGTATTTCTCTACACTCATAATAATCTATTTCTCTACACTCATAATACTGTATTTCTCTACACTCATAATAATGTATTTCTCTACACTCATAATAATCTATTTCTCTACACTCATAATAATGTATTTCTCTACACTCATAATAATGTATTTCTCTACACTCATAATAATCTATTTCTCTACACTCATAATAATGTGTTTCTCTACACTCATAATAATGTATTTCTCTACACTCATAATAATGTATTTCTCTACACTCATAATACTGTATTTCTCTACACTCATAATAATGTATTTCTCTACACTCATAATAATCTATTTCTCTACACTCATAATAATGTGTTCTCTACACTCATAATAATGTATTTCTCTACACTCATAATAATCTATTTCTCTACACTCATAATAATGTATTTCTCTACACTCATAATAATGTATTTCTCTACACTCATAATAATCTATTTCTCTACACTCATAATAATGTATTTCTCTACACTCATAATAATGTATTTCTCTACACTCATAATAATGTATTCCTCTACACTCACAATAATGTATTTCTTTACACTCATAATAAATCTATTTCTCTACACTCATAATAATGTATTTCTTTACACTCATAATAATGTGTTCTCTACACTCATAATAATGTATTTCTCTACACTCATAATAATGTATTTCTCTACACTCATAATAATGTATTTCTCTACACTCATAATAATCTATTTCTCTACACTCATAATAATGTATTTCTCTACACTCATAATAATGTATTCCTCTACACTCATAATAATGTATTTCTCTACACTCATAATAATGTATTTCTCTACACTCATAATAATGTATTTCTTTACACTCATAATAATGTATTTCTCTACACTCATAATAATGTATTTCTCTACACTCATAATAATGTATTTCTTTACACTCATAATAATGTATTTCTCTACACTCATAATAATCTGTTCTCTACACTCATAATAATGTATTTCTCTACACTCATATTAATGTATTTCTCTACACTCATAATAATCTATTTCTCTACACTCATAATAATGTATTTCTCTACACTCATAATAATGTATTTCTCTACACTCATAATAATGTATTTCTCTACACTCATAATAAGGTATTTCTCTACACTCATAATAATCTATTTCTCTACACTCATAATAATCTATTTCTCTACACTCATAATAATGTATTTCTCTACACTCATAATAATGTATTTCTCTACACTCATAATAATCTATTTCTCCTACACTCATAATAATGTATTTCTCTACACTCATAATAATGTATTTCTCTACACTCATAATAATGTGTTCTCTACACTCATAATAATGTATTTCTCTACACTCATAATAATCTATTTCTCTACACTCATAATAATCTATTTCTCTACACTCATAATAATGTATTTCTCTACACTCATAATAATGTGTTTCTCTACACTCATAATAATCTATTTCTCTACACTCATAATAATGTATTTCTCTACACTCATAATAATGTATTTCTCTACACTCATAATAATGTATTTCTCTACACTCATAATAATGTATTTCTCTACACTCATAATAATGTATTTCTCTACACTCATAATAATCTATTTCTCTACACTCATAATAATCTATTTCTCTACACTCATAATAATGTGTTCTCTACACTCATAATAATGTATTTCTCTACACTCATAATAATGTATTTCTCTACACTCATAATAATGTATTTCTCTACACTCATAATAATGTATTTCTCTACACTCACAATAATGTATTTCTTTACACTCATAATAATCTATTTCTCTACACTCATAATAATGTATTTCTTTACACTCATAATAATGTATTTCTCTACACTCATAATAATGTATTTCTTTACACTCATAATAATGTATTTCTCTACACTCATAATAATGTATTTCTCTACCTCCATAATAATGTATTTCTCTACACTCATAATAATGTGTTTATTTTACACTCATAATAATCTATTTCTCTACACTCATAATAATGTATTTCTCTACACTCATAATAATCTATTTCTCTACACTCATAATAATGTATTTCTCTACACTCATAATAATGTATTTCTCTACACTCATAATAATGTATTTCTCTACACTCATAATAATGTATTTCTCTACACTCATAATAATGTATTTCTCTACACTCACAATAATGTATTTCTTTACACTCATAATAATCTATTTCTCTACACTCATAATAATGTATTTCTTTACACTCATAATAATGTATTTCTCTACACTCATAATAATGTATTTCTTTACACTCATAATAATGTATTTCTCTACACTCATAATAATGTATTTCTCTACACTCATAATAATGTATTTCTCTACACTCATAATAATGTATTTCTTTACACTCATAATGTATTTCTGTACACTCATAATAATGTATTTCTCTACACTCATAATAATGTGTTCTTTACACTCATAATAATGTATTTCTCTACACTCATAATAATGTATTTCTCTACACTCATAATAATCTATTTCTCTACACTCATAATAATCTATTTCTCTACACTCATAATAATCTATTTCTCTACACTCATAATAATCTATTTCTCTACACTCATAATAATCTATTTCTCTACACTCATAATAATCTATTTCTCTACACTCATAATAATATATTTCTCTACACTCATAATAATGTATTTCTCTACACTCATAATAATGTATTTCTCTACACTCATAATAATGTGTTCTCTACACTCATAATAATGTGTTCTCTACATTCATAATAATGTATTTCTCTACACTCATAATAATGTATTTCTCTACACTCATAATAATGTATTTCTCTACACTCATAATAATGTATTTCTTTACCTCATAATAATGTATTTCTCTACACTCATAATAATGTGTTCTCTACACTCATAA
>JBBBDQ010024298.1:0-24411 GCA_037127315.1 Ascarosepion bandense
CAATAAGTCCTTACTGGACAGGCGGGACTTTCGTGACCAGCTGACTAGAGTAGTTCAGCGGGCGTTAATTGGGCGTGAGTCATTGGGAGTAAGTGGTGGGCTAGCCTTAAGGATAGCATTAGGTCTTTCGCCACCCAATACAGCCAACGGCTCAAACCTAGATAAGGCTGCGAAGGCAAAGACACTTAGAGCTAATTTCGCCCGGGCGGAGGCTGGTGGGGGATCCCCTAGAGATAGCCTTAGCCAGGAGGCCCTGCAGCGCCCGACTAACGAGCGCTACATGGGTCAGGTAATTAGGGCTAAGTTAAGCAAGATGTCTTCCGAAGCTGTGAACATGGGCGCGGAACTGCGCAAGGAAGAAATTCTCGCCGAGCCGGCGACCGGTACATTCGAGGAAAGTGCGCGACCCGGAGGGACATCTCCCAAGGTCCACTGACGACATGTGCGAGGCTTTCCGCAGCATTTCGAACACCGTTTCACCAAGGAACCTGGTCTCCGCGACGAGGAGTTTCGCAGCTATTTGGCTGATTTTCTCGGCTTTTTGCCGGCTGAAGCGGCTAGCTGCGAAGGGGAGATTACGGAGGACGAAATCTACGTGGCCTTGAAGAAGGTCGGCAGAGGCAAGCCGCCAGGTTTGGATGGTTTGCCCTATGAATTGTACTTGAGGATGTCGCACCTTTTTGTCCCGATCTTGGCTGTCGTGTTCAACCACTGGTTTCGGCAGGGGTCCATCCCCGGTCGGATCACCAGGGGCGTGATCACGCTGTTGGGAAAGGGCAAGAAGGTTGGGAGGGAATTAGACGATTACAGGCCCATAACTCTGCTAAACACAGAGTTAAAGATTCTGGCCAAGATCCTGACGAATCGCTTGCAAGCCAGTTGCCGAGTCTCTGTTGGAACCGGATCAGACTTGTTCTGTGAAGGGGAGAACAATTCAGAGCAACCTGCACTTGATTCGCACGATCATAGAGGGTGTAGAAGACGATGAGGCCGCGCTGATCAATTTGGATCAGTCCAAGGCATTTGATAGGATTGACCATGGCTACCCGGCTGCCGTCCTGCAGGCCGCCGGATTCAAACCCGACTTCAGCCGCTGGATTAGCCTCCTGTATCGCTCCCCCCAGGGCTGTGGTGCAGGTGAACGGAAGCTGTCGGGCGCTTTCGCGCCACAGTTCAGGTCGGTCCGACAGGGTTGTCCACTGTCGTCTCTCCTTTACGTCCTGGCGTTGGAGCCGCTACTTCGCCGGCTAAGGGATCGAGACGCACAGTCCGGTCCTACGTGGAATCGCCGTCCCTGGTGGAGCTCGGGCCAGGGTTTCCGCGTACGCCGATGACGTAACGACCTCTTTGTGTCCTCCCCGCTAACAGAGGCGTACAACAGGCGCTTGTACGGTACGAGAAGGTGACAGGGGCCAGAATTAACTGCGACAAGTCTTCCGGCTTGGTGGTTAGGTGCCCGGAAGGGTGCCCTCCCCGGGGCCCTTCGGCTGGACGGACGGGTCAATAAAAATCCTCGAGTTTGGTTCGGTCCGGACTTACAGCTGGAGAAAAACTGGTCAGAAGTACTGGGCGTGGTTGGGTCGGCGCGTCGGTCAAGATTTAAGGCCGACGGGGTCTCTCCGTGAAGGGCTTTCATGGAGGTGTGTAACACATACCTCTTTCCCATGATCCTTTACCGACTGTCAGTACTTCCCCCTTGCGATGATCATGAGAAAGGCGCTCGAGCGTTTGCTATTCTCCTGCCTGTGGAGAGGACGCAAACACATGGTCAGCAAAGGAGCCTGTTACCTCCGTCCGTGTCAAGGGGGTCGTAATGCCACACTTGAGGAGCCACGTGCTCGCTTCGGCGGTTGGCATTTCTCAGGCGCGCGTTGGAGGAAGATCGGTTGTTTGCGGGGTAGTGTGAGGGACATGTTCCCTTGCCTTACCATCACCCCGACCCTTTGGCTGACCGTCAGGCCTTGGGTGCGACCGAAATTCCTGCTCGAATGTCTGGCGGCCTTACAGGCCATTCCACGGTCCAGTGACCTTTCGTACAGCCCAGGAAAATCTTCTATCGGGGATTAGTGGAGGGTGCCGAAGGATAAGCTGTGCAGTAAGCTCTCCGTATGTCGAGAGTGGAGTACCGCTCTCATTGGTCTTGGGCGCCGGGTGCGGATTGGCTCAGCAACTCTGAGTTCTCTCTCACCTGGCGATTGGCTCGAATGGCTTGTCGCTCAATGACAGGTTGCCGTGCGTCGGGCCTGGCGGATTTGCCAGATTGTGAACGTTGCAACCTTGGAATCAAGGAGACGTCTGCGCACGCCTTCTTCCATTGTTCGCGCGTTCGCCCGTTGTGGGAGCATGTCGGCGAGTTGACTGCTCGTGCATCGCGCCGCGAGAGCTCGTGCTCATTGATCGCGCATACGCTGTGGACAATGTGTCGCCCCCGTACTCTGGAGTGAAACGGATGGTGTTTCTGTCGCTACTGGCCACGGCTAGAATGGTGATTTGGATGACGCGTCTGGATGGTCTTGCGGGGAGGCCGTCTTTCGGATCAGGATCTAATCCGATATTTTGAGCACCAGCTCAAAATGAAGATTAGAACTTGAACGGAAACGACTGCACCCGACAGTCTTCGGTGAAAGGTGGATAAATGCAGCGAGCCTGGTTCGCGTGACCGGGGCTAGCCTGATTTTCTCTTCTAGATCTGCTAGGCGCATCGGGGGTGGATTCCGTTGGAACCTCCTGTGGTTTAGGTAAGATGTTCTTTTGTGTACCTAGTTAATGTGAGTGAATGTATTTGTCCTAGCCTGTTCCCGGCTCCATTGCTTTGGCTATGATCCAGTTCGAGATTCCCACTGACCATTGTTATTTTGTCCCGTTTTATTCGGCTGGGTCAGCCTTATGGCCTCCAGTCCAATTTATTTTGTACCCAGCTTCTCCATTCCCCTTAGAAAGAGATGGCTTGATTTTGTCTCTACAGAATACAGTGGCCTTTAATTATGAGGGTGTGTTTGGGTCTTATTAACATGATGTATATGCATTTATTTGAATTGTTTTATGTTTTGGGAACTTTTTGTTTTTCTTCATACCCCTGCCCATCATGACATTCCATGGAAAAAATTTTTAAAGTTATTTTTGTAAACTATTGTAAATATTCACAAATTTTTATATACACACTTGGGGCGTTTTGTAGTCCTCGGTATGTTTTGGCGATTTTTTGGTGCATGATAAGTAAGAGTGGTGATGGACAAATTCTTATGGTGAATGAGAACCATTGTAACGCATGTATGGGTCGTGATTCTGATTAGCTAGGTATAGGATAGAAAATGGAAGACCAACCCGAGTTTTTCTTCCTCCCACTCGGCCTTGAGCCACAATTTGTATTTTACAAATAAATAAAACCAGCCACTTCCCACCCGGGATTTTGTGTTGTATTGTGTTGTCTTGTAATAAGAAGCTCAAAGCGTAGCATTTGTTCAGTGATATTTGCCATTGCTTTGTGTCTTGGGCAACTGTTTTCCAGCCCGAGTTTACGTTCGGGCCAGCGTAAAAGTAGTGTTCTTCGAACGCGAAACACCGGGAAGCAGTTGTCCGGTGTAAGGCCACGTAGGAGGCATGGCCTCCGATGGGCCGGATAACAACACTCCTCTCACCATGGCGTCGGTGGGAGGCACGGAGGGGGACTGGCGCTACCGCCAGCTACACCAACACCCCCGCACCAGAAGCACCCGAAGCACCCGGATTACCTGGACTACCAAAACTACCGGCACTACCGGCGGCACCAGTATCTCCAGTTCCCTCCACGTCGGCGGGTCGTGCAGCAGAAACCAGCAGCAGTACCCACCAACATGGCATGAAGGAGGGCACCATCCAGAAAGTACTTCAAGGGCAGCTGCGTACTACGAATCCCTCAAGGACAAGTACGCAGAGTACGTGAATGGAGCGGAAATCCTCCCGATACCCGAAACGCTGAGCGAGATCGAGCCCAGGATCCTCTCCCTGCTGACCAAGGACCTGAAAAGCCACAAACTCATCGGAGTCAGCAGGGACGCCATAGAGGAGGCCATCAAAGCCCTCAAAATCAACGGCAAGATGGTGGCTAGGCGCAGCTACGCCACGTGGGACGTCCTACTCAGCACCGCCGACGAGGCCAGAAAACTGGCCGGCACCACCATGCAGACCAAGACCCTGCTACTGGAAACCGAGTACATGGGCACGCGCAGAACCAAGATCACCCTGCACGGAGTACTCCATGGACATCTCATCAGACCATGTCGGGGTCTTTTTCACTCAGTACGGGCAGGGTCGAGGAAGTAAAGGCGCTCACCTCGAAGCAGGGCTTTTTGACTGGCGACTTCATCCTGCAGGCGACGGTCGCTCGCGAAAAGTTGGCCAAATCCCCAACATCATCAACTGCAGGGGGAGAAGGATCTACGTCGTCGTGGAAGGCAGGAAGCCCTTCTGCTGGGTCTGCGGAGACTCCAACCACGTGGGCCAGAGTGTCTCCTACCAAGAATCCGCACCAAGACCCAACCTCCGCAGACGAACGCCGCCGCCGCCGCTACTACAGCAGCGCTGAAGGAAACGGCAACGCAAAAACAACGGCGGAGCAAAAGGAGGGAGAATGGAAGACGGTTGGCAAGAGAGGAACCAAACCCAAGAGCCAACCGTCGGCGGAAAAGCAACCCGCCAAAGCAGCAGCAGTACCAGCGTCCCCTCCCGCGCCCTCTCCCAAGCCAAAGGAGTCGGCAACTCCTCCCAGGAAGAAGGCGACGACACCTCGCCAACCACAGGACGCCCTGCAGGCGAAACCCAAAAAACCCCCGACGGAGGAGCGGATGGAGGTCGGCTCAGCGGCACAACCAAGAGCCTCTTCCCTGAAAAGAAACAGAGAGGAGGAAGAACAGCAGCAGCAACACAGCATCAAGATGCAGCGGAGGAGCAGAAGCAGCGACAGGAAGACGCATGCAGCCGTCTCGCTACCCGGGTCTCCGGAGAGGCCAAAAGACACTTATGCCAAAAAGGCACAGCCTCCCCCATCTTCCCCCTCAAAAAAATCAGCAAACATCTCTCCTTTTCCCAGTCCCCGGTCTTCAAGCTTACACCCCACTTACACCAAGGAAAACTCTCCCCACTCCCACCCCTTCTCCTACAACGTCCCAGCCCAGAAAGAAAAGACTTCCCGAGGGGCGAAGCCCTAATGAAAATAGACTCAAAGGACGTTGCTAGGGAGTGGAGTGCACAAAGGCGTGCACTTTTAGCCAATTCTCAAGCTCAAAGAGGTCAACGGCAAGTCGTCCGAAGACCTGTTCAACTTCCCCGACGCCCCGGGGGTAATTACCTCATCAGACTACAGGGGGCAATCTAAAAGTGTGGGATCACGTGGAGGCTGCCGAAAAACTATATCCCAACATCGTCGTGATGAGGAGTGGTACTCCCCTGAACTACGCAAAATGGCGAAAAATTGTGCAGGCCGACTCCCAGTTTTACTCCACCCCTCGTTATATAGGGTAGTAAAACTAACATACCCAACGGACGTTGGCGGCATTGTCCATGACGGACGGGTTACGTCCGATGTAGGAACTGGTTCCCTTTGGACAGTCCGCTGGGGTCCTTTCCCCCCAATGATTTTTACCCGGTACGTGCTCGTGTTTAAGTGTTTTCTCTTTTCAGATCTACTAGATGTCTATCAAGATAGCCAGCTTGAATGCGAGGGGCTTGAGGGATCGGGGTAAGGCGGCTCGCCTGCTTCGTGACCTCCTGTCCTTCGGCGTGGATGTGGCCGCGATCCAAGAGACCCACTTTGTTTGCGAAGTCGACTCGTAAAGCGTCCAACGACTTTGTCGTCTATTCAGCATACGGGAGCCGGCATGCCAGAGGAGTTTCTTTGCTGGTCAAGCGTACCCTGGACGCGAGGATCGACTTGTCCATGTCGGTGCCGAGGGCCGGCTCATCGTGGCCGATATTGCAGTGAAAAGCAAGACGTTCCGGCTGATTGCGGTTTACGCGCCCAACGTTCAAGTGTGAGCGAGTTCCTTTTCTTTCGGCCGTTGAGCCCTTCATGGTGAATCCAACACGGCTAATCTTAGTTGGGGACTGGAATGCCATCCTAACCCCCAAAATGGGATAGAGGGAGGGGCGCTAAAGGGTGGAGTGGTGATCGCAGCCTGGTCGATCTGATCGGCGAATTTGGTCTCGTCGATAGATACCGGGTCGATCATCCGGATGGGAGCATGTGGACGTGGACGCATAGTTGGCCTTCTACCCGGGTATCAGCGTACCTGGATAGGATGTTAGTGAGAGAAGCCGACATAGACTTCTTAGAATGTCCAACGTTCCACTGGCTAGGCTACTCGGACCACAAACTCGTTTGTGGCCCGGGTGGCGGTGAATTTAGCCTAGAATGGCTGGTTACTGGAAGTTCAACTCGAGTTTGATGGACAGGCGGTCTTCGTGACCAGCTGACTAGAGTAGTTCAGTGGCGTTACTGGGCGAGTCATTGGGAGTGCGGTGGGCTAGCCTTAAGGATAGCATTAGGTCTTTCGCCACCCAATACAGCCAACGGCTCAACCTAGATAAGGCTGCGAAGGCAAAGACACTTAGAGCTAATTTCGCCCGGGCGGAGGCTGGTGGGGATCCCCTAGAGATAGCTCAGGCTAGGAGGTCTCGCAGCGCCCGACTAACGAGCGCTACATGGGTCAGGTAATTAGACATAAGTTAAGCAAGATGTCTTCCGAAGCTGTGAACATGGGCGCGGAACTGCGCAAGGAAGAAATTCGCCGAGCCGGCGACCGGTACATTCGAGAGGTGCGCGACCCGGAGGACATCTCCTAAGGTCCACTGACGACATGTGCGAGGCTTTCCGGCAGCATTTCGAACACCGCTTCACCAAGGAACCTGGTCTCCGCGACGAGGAGTTTCGCAGCTATTTGGCTGACTTTTCCCCGGCTTTTGCCGGCTGAAGCGGCTAGCTGCGAAGGGGAGATTACGAGGACGAAATCACGTGGCCTTGAAGAAGGTCGGCAGAGGCAAGTCGCCAGGTTTTGGATGGTTTGCCCTATGAATTGTACTTGAGGATGTCGCACCTTTTTGTCCCGATCTGGCTGTCGTGTTCAACCACTGGTTTCGGCAGGGTCCATCCCCAGTCGGATCACCAGGGGCGTGATCACGCTGTTGGGAAAGGGCAAGAAGGTTGGGAGGGAATTAGACGATTACAGGCCCATAACTCTGCTAAACACAGAGTTAAAGATTCTGGCCAAGATCCTGACGAATCGCTTGCAGCCAGTTGCCGAGTTCTGTTGGAACCGGATCAGACTTGTTCTGTGAAGGGGAGAACACCAGAGCAACCTGCACTTGATTCGCACGATCATAGAGGGTGTAGAAGACGACGATGAGGCCGCGCTGATCAATTTGGATCAGTCCAAGGCATTTGATAGGATTGACCATGGCTACCTGGCTGCTGTCCTGCAGGCCGCCGGATTCAAACCCGACTTCAGCCGCTGGATTAGCCTCCTGTATCGCTCCCCCCAGGCTGTGGTGTGCAGGTGAACGGGAAGGTCGGGGCGCTTTCGCGCTGTCTAGGTCGGTCCGACAGGGTTGTCCACTGTCGTCTCTCCTTTACGTCCTGGCGTTGGAGCCGCTACTTCGCCGGCTAAGGGACGAGACGCACAGTCCGGTCCTACGTGGAATCGCCGTCCCTGGCGGAGCTCGAGCCAGGGTTTCCGCGTACGCCGATGACGTAACGACCTTTGTGTCCTCCCGCAGGGACATAGAGGCGGTACAAGCCAGGCGCTGTACGGTACGAGAAGGTGACAGGGGCCAGAATTAACTGCGACAAGTCATCCGGCTTGCGGTTAGGTGCCTGGAAGGGTGTTTCCTCCCGGGGCCCTTCGGCTGGACGGATGGGCCGGTCAAAATCCTCGGAGTTTGGTTCGGTCCGGACTTACAGCTGGAGAAAAACTGGTCAGAAGTACTGGCAAAGGTCGGCGCGTCGGTCAAGATTTGGCGTCGACGGGGTCTCTCCGTGAAGGGCTTGGCGGAGGTGGTAAATTACTATTCTTTCCCATGATCCTTTTTTTACCGACTGTCAGTACTTCCCCTTTGCGATGATCATGAGAAGGCGCTCGAGCGTTTGCTATTCTCCTGCCTGTGGAGAGGACGCAAACACATGGTCAGCAAAGGAGCCTGTTGCCTCCGTCCGTGTCAAGGGGGTCTGGGAATGCCACACTTGAGGAGCCACGTGCGCTCGCTTCGAGGTTGGCATTTCTCAGGCGCGCGTTGGAGGAAGATCGCCGTTTGCGGGGGTAGTAGGACATGTTCCCTTGCCTTACCATCACCCCGACCCTTTGGCTGACCGTCAGGCCTTGGGTGCGACCGAAATTCCTGCTCGAATGTCTGGCGGCCTTGTAGGCCATTCCACGGTCCAGTGACCTTCACAGCCTAGGAAACTCTTCTATCGGGGACTAGTGAGGGTGCCGTGAAGGATAAGCTGTGCAGTAAGGCCGGCATGTCGAGAGTGGAGCCTACCGCTCTCATTGGTCTTGGGCGCCGGGTGCGGATTGGCTCAGCAACTCTGAGTTCTCTCTCACCTGGCGATTGGCTCTGAATGGCTTGTCGCTCAATGACAAGCGTTTTGCAATGGGCCTGGCGGATTTGCCAGATTGTGAACGTTGCAACCTTGGAATCAAGGAGACGTCGGCGCACGCCTTTCTTCCATTGTTCGCGCGTTCGCCCGTTGTGGGCGCGTGTCGGCGAGTTGACTGTCGTATCGCGCTGCGAGAGCTCGTGCTCATTGATCGCGCATACGCTGTGGACAATGTGTCGCCCCCGTACTCTGGAGTGAAACGGATGGTGTTTCTGTCGCTACTGGCCACGGCTAGAATGGTGATTTGATGACGCGTCTGAGGAAGTCTTGCGGGGAGGCCGTCTTTCGGATCAGGATCTAATCCGATATTTTGAGCACCAGCTCAAAATGAAGATTAGAACTGAACGGAAACGACTGCACCCGACAGTCTTCGGTGAAAGGTGATAAATGCAGCGAGCCCATTCGCGTGACCGGGCTAGCCTTGATTTTCTTCTTCTAGATCTGTTAGCGCATCGGGGTGGATTCCGTTGGAACCCTCCCGTGGTTTAGGTAAGATGTTCTTTTGTGTACCAGTTAATGTGAATATCATTTGTCCTAGCCTGTTCCCGGCTCCATTGCTTTTGTTATGATCCAGTTCGAGATTCCCACTGACCATTGTTATTTTGTCCCGTTTTATTCTCGGCTGGTCAGCCTTATATATTCTCCAGTCCAATTTATTTTGTACCCAGCTTCTCCATTCCCCTTAGAAAGAGAGCGGCTTGATTTTGTCTCTACAGGCAGAATACAGTGGCCTCTTTAATTACGAGGGTGTGTTTGGGTCTTATTAACATGATGTATATGCATTTATTTGAATTGTTTTATGTTTTGGGAACTTTTTGTTTTCTTCATACCTCCCTGCCCATCATGACATTCCATGGAAAAATTTTTAAAGTTATTTTTGTAAACTATTGTAAATATTCACAAATTTTTATATACACACTTGGGGCGTTTTGTAGGTCCTCGGTATGTTTGCGACTTTTTGGTGCATTGTTGGAGCAAGGAAGAGTGGTGATGGACAAATTCTTATGGTGAATGAGAACCATTGTAACGCATGTATGGGTCGTGATTCTGATTAGCTAGGTATAGGATAGAGTACTGAAGACCAACCCGAGTTTTTCTTCCCCCTCCCACCTTTCGGCCTTGAGCCACAATTTGTATTTTACAAATAAATAAAACCAGCCACTTCACCCGGGATTTTGTGTTGTATTGTGTTGTTCTGTAATAAGAAGCTCAAAGCGTAGCATTTGTTCCGCAGTGATATTTGCCATTGCTTTGTGTCTTGGGCAACTGTTTTCCAGCCCGAGTTTATTGCTCGGGTTGGCGTAAAAGTAGTGTTCTTCGGAACGCGAAACACCGGGAAGCAGTTATCCGGTGTAAGGCCACGGTGGAGTGCATGGCCTCCGATGGGCCGGATAACAACACTTCTCTCACCATGGCGTCGGTGGGAGGCACGGAGGGGGACTGGCGCCACCGCCAGCTACACCAACACCCCGCACCAGAAGCACCCGAAGCACCCGGATTACCTGGACTACCGAGACTACCGGCACTACCGGCGGCACCAGTATCTCCAGTTCCCTCCACGTCGGCGGAAGTCGTGCAGCAGAATCCAGCAGCAGCGGTACTCACCAACATGGCATGGAAGGAGGGCACCATCCAGAAAGTACTCAAGGGCGCTGCGTACTACGAATCCCTCAAGGACAAGTACGCAGAGTACGTGAATGGAGCGGAAATCCTCCCGATACCCGAAACGCTGAGCAGATCGAGCCCAGGATCCTCTCCCTGCTGACCAAGGACCTGAAAAGCCACAAACTCATCGGAGTCAGTAGGGACGCCATAGAGGAGGCCATCAAAGCCCTCAAAATCAACGGCAAGATGGTGGCTAGGCGCAGCTACGCCACGTGGGACGTCCTGCTCAGCACCGCCGACGAGGCCAGAAAACTGGCCGGCACCACCATGCAGACCAAGACCCTGCTATCAAACCGAGTACATACACGCGCAGAACCAAGATCACCTGCACGAGTGCCCATGGACATCTCACCAGACCATGTCGGGGTTTTCTTCACTCAGTACGGCAGGGTCGAGGAAGTAAAGGCGCTCTCCTCGAAGCAGGGCTTTTTGACTGGCGACTTCATCCTGCAGGCGACGGTCGCTCGCGAAAAGTTGGCCAAAATCCCCAACATCATCAACTGCAGGGGGAGAAGGATCTACGTCGTCGTGGAAGGCAGGAAGCCCTTCTGCTGGGTCTGCGGAGACTCCAACCACGTGGCCAGGGAGTGCCCCACCAAGAATCCGGCACCCAAGACCCAACCTCCGCAGACGAACGCCGCCGCCGCCGCTACTACAGCAGAAAAGCCGGAAAAACCGGCATAACCAAAAACGGCCCGGCGGAGCAAAAGGAGGGAGAATGGAAGACGGTTGGCAAGAGAGGAACCAAACCCAAGAGCCAACCGTCGGCGGAAAAGCAACCCGCCAAAGCAGCAGCAGTGCCAGCGTCCCCTCCTGCGCCCTCTCCCAAGCCAAAGGAGTCGGCAACTCCTCCCAGGAAGAAGGCGACGACACCCTCGCCAACTGTATACAGGACGCCCTGCAGGCGAAAACCAAAAAAACCCCGACGGAGGAGCGGATGGAGGTCGGCTCAGCGGCACAACCAAGAGCCTCTTCCCTAAAAGAAACAGAGAGGAGGAAGAACAGCAGCAGCAACACAGCATCAAGATGCAGCGGAGGAGCAGAAGCAGCGACAGGAAGACGCATGCAGCCGTTCCGCTACCCGGGTCTCCGGAGAGACCAAAAGACACACTTATGCCAAAAGGCAAGCAGCCTCCCGTCTCTCCCCCTCAAAAAAAAATCAGCAAACATCTCTCCTTTTCCCAGTCCCCGGTCTTCAAGCTGACCCCACTTACACCAAGGAAAACTCTCTCTCCCCACTCCCACCCCTTCTCCTACAACGTCCCAGCCCAGAAAGAAAAAGACTTCTCCCGATAAGGGAAGCCCCAATGAAAATAGACTCAAAGGACGTTGCTAGGGAGTGGAGTGCACAAGGCGTGCACTTTTGAAGCCACTCCTCAAGCTCAAAGAGGTCAACGGCAAGTCGTCCGAAGACCCGTTCAACTTCCCCGACGCCCCGGGGGTAATTACCCTCATCAGGACTACAGGGGCAATCTAAAAGTGTGGGATCACGTGGAGGTTGCCGAAAAACTATATCCCAACATCGTCATGATGAGGAGTGGTACTCCTGAACTACGCAAAATGGCGAAAAATTGTGCAGGCCGACTCCCAGTTTTACTCCACCCATCGTTATATAGGGTAGTAAAACTAACATACCCAACGGACGTTGGCGGCATTGTCCATGACGGACGGGTTACGTCCGATGTAGGAACTGGTTCCCCTTGGACAGTCCGTCGGGGTCCTTTCCCCAATGATTTCTACCCGGTATGCGCTCGTGTTTAAGTGTTTTCTCTTTTCAGATCTACTAGATGTCTATCAAGATAGCCAGCTTGAATGCGAGGGGCTTGAGGGATCGGGGTAAGGCGGTCGCCTCGTTTCGTGACCTCCTGTCCTTCGGCGTGGATGTCGCCGCGATCCAAGAGACCCACTTTGTTTGCGAAGTCGACTCGTGTGTGCTGTCCAACGACTTTGTCGTCTATTCAGCATACGGGAGCCGGCATGCCAGAGGAGTTTCTTTGCTGGTCAAGCGTACCCTGGACGCGAGGATCGACCTCATTCATGTCGGTGCCGAGGGCCGGCTCATCGTGGCCGATATTGCAGTGAAAAGCAAGACGTTCCGGCTGATTGCGGTTTACGCGCCCAACGTTCAAGGTGAGCGAGTCTCTTTTCTTTCGGCTGTTGAGCCCTTCATGGTGAATCCAACACGGCTAATCTTAGTTGGGGACTGGAATGCCATCCTAACCCCAAATGGGATAGAGGGAGGGCGCTAGCGGGTGGAGTGGTGATCGCAGCCTGGTCGATCTGATCGGCGAATTTGGTCTCGTCGATAGATACCGGGTCAGGATCATCCGGATGGGAGCATGGACGCGGGACGCATAGAAGGCCTTCTACCCGGGTATCAGCGTACCTGGATAGGATGTTAGTGAGAGAAGCCGACATAGACTTCTTAGAATGTCCAACGTTCCACTGGCTAGGCTACTCGACCACAAACTCGTTTGTGCCCGGGTGGCGTTAGAATTTAGGCCTAGAATGGTTGGCACGGAAGTTCAATCAGTCCTTACTGGACAGGCGGGACTCGTGACCAGCTGACTAGAGTAGTTCAGCGGGCGTTAATTGGGCGAGTCATTGGGAGTAAGTGGTGGGCTAGCCTTAAGGATAGCATTAGGTCTTTCGCCACCCAATACAGCCAACGGCTCAACCTAGATAAGGCTGCGAAGGCAAAGACACTTAGAGCTAATTTCGCCCCGGGCGGAGGCTGGTGGGGATCCCCTAGAGATAGCCTTAGCCAGGGAGGCCCTGCAGCGCCCGACTAACGAGCGCTACATGGGTCAGGTAATTAGGGCTAAGTTAAGCAAGATGTCTTCCGAAGCTGTGAACATGGGCGCGGAACTGCGCAAGGAAGAAATTCGCCGAGCCGGCGACCGGTACATTCGAGAGGTGCGCGACCCGGAGGGACATCTCCTAAGGTCCACTGACGACATGTGCGAGGCTTTCCGGCAGCATTTCGAACACCGTTTCACCAAGGAACCTGGTCTCCGCGACGAGGAGTTTCGCAGCTATTTGCATGACTTTCTCGGCTTTTGCCGGCTGAAGCGGCTAGCTGCGAAGGGGAGATTACGGAGGACGAAATCTACGTGGCCTTGAAGAAGGTCGGCAGAGGCAAGTCGCCAGGTTTGGATGGTTTGCCCTATGAATTGTACTTGAGGATGTCGCACCTTTTTTTGTCCCGATCTTGGCTGTCGTGTTCAACCACTGCCCCTGGCAGGGGTCCATCCCCGGTCGGATCACCAGGGGCGTGATCACGCTGTTGGGAAAGGGCAAGAAGGTTGGAGGGAATTAGACGATTACAGGCCCATAACTCTGCTAAACACAGAGTTAAAGATTCTGGCCAAGATCCTGACGAATCGCTTGCAGCCAGTTGCCGAGTCTCTGTTGGAACCGGATCAGACTTGTTCTGTGAAGGGGAGAACAATTCAGAGCAACCCGTGCACTTGATTCGCACGATCATAGAGGGTGTAGAAGACGACGATGAGGCCGCGCTGATCAATTTGGATCAGTCCAAGGCATTTGATAGGATTGACCATGGCTACCTGGCTGCTGTCCTGCAGGCCGCCGGATTCAAACCCGACTTCAGCCGCTGGATTAGCCTCCTGTATCGCCTCCAGGCTGTGGTGCAGGTGAACGGGAAGCTGTCGGGCGCTTTCGCGCTGTCTAGGTCGGTCCGACAGGGTTGTCCACTGTCGTCTCTCCTTTACGTCCTGGCGTTGGAGCCGCTACTTCGCCGGCTAAGGGACGAGACGCACAGTCCGGTCCTACGTGGAATCGCCGTCCCTGGAGGAGTCGAGCCAGGTTTCCGCGTACGCCGATGACGTAACGACCTTTGTGTCCTCCCGCAGGGACATAGAGGCGGTACAACAGGCGCTTGTACGGTACGAGAAGGTGACAGGGGCCAGAATTAACTGCGACAAGTCTTCCGGCTTGCGGTTAGGTGCCTGGAAGGGTGTTTCCCTCCCGGGGCCCTTCGGCTGGACGGACGGGCCGGTCAAAATCCTCGAGCTTTGGTTCGGTCCGGACTTACAGCTGGAGAAAACTGGTCAGAAGTACTGGCAGTCGGCGCGTCGGTCAAGATTTGGGCGTCGACGGGGTCTCTCCGTGAAGGGCTTGGAGGTGTGTAACACATAATTCTTCCCATGATCCTTTACCGACTGTCAGTACTTCCCCTTGCGATGATCATGAGAAGGCGCTCGAGCGTTTGCTATTCTCCTGCCTGTGGAGAGGACGCAAACACATGGTCAGCAAAGGTATCGTTGCCTCCGTCCGTCAAGGGGGTCTGGGAATGCTGTCTAGAGCCACGTGCTCGCTTCTGGAGGTTGGCATTTCTCAGGCGCGCGTTGGAGGAAGATCGGTTGCTTGCGGGGGTAGTGAGGGACATGTTCCCTTGCCTTACCATCACCCCCCGACCCTTTGGCTGACCGTCAGGCCTTGGGTGCGACCGAAATTCCTGCTCGAATGTCTGGCGGCCTTGCAGGCCATTCCACGGTCCAGTGACCTTTCACAGCCTAGGAAAATCTTCTATCGGGGACTAGTGGAGGGTGCCGTGAAGGATAAGCTGTGCAGTAAGCTCGGCATGTCGAGGGTGGAGTACCGCTCTCATTGGTCTTGGGCGCCGGGTGCGGATTGGCTCTAGCAACTCTGAGTTCTCTCTCACCTGGCGATTGGCTCGAGTCGGCTTGTCGCTCAATGACAAGCGTTTCGCAATGGGCCTGGCGGATTTGCCAGATTGTGAACGTTGCAACCTTGGAATCAAGGAGACGTCGGCGCACGCCTTCTTCCATTGTTCGCGCGTCTTCGCCCGTTGTGGGCGCGTGTCAGCGAGCGACTGCTGGTCGCGCCGCGAGAGCTCGTGCTCATTGATCGCGCATACGCTGTGGACAATGGTGTCGCCCCCGTACTCTGGAGTGAAACGGATGGTGTTTCTGTCGCTACTGGCCACGGCTAGAATGGTGATTTGATGACGCGTCTGGAGGAAGTCTTGCGGGAGGCCGTCTTTCGGATCAGGATCTAATCCGATATTTTGAGCACCAGCTCAAACAGCGATTAGAACTGAACGGAAACGACTGCACCCGACAGTCTTCGGTGAAAGGTGGATAAATGCAGCGAGCCTGGTTCGCGTGACCGGGGCTAGCCTTGATTTTCTCTTCTAGATCTGTTAGGCGCATCGGGGTGGATTCCGTTGGAACCTCCCGTGGTTTAGGTAAGATGTTCTTTTGTGTACCTAGTTAATGTGAGTGAATGTATTTGTCCTAGCCTGTTCCTCGGCTCCATTGCTTTTGTTATGATCCAGTTCGAGATTCCCACTGACCATTGTTATTTTGTCCCGTTTTATTTTCTCGGCTGGGTCAGCCTTATATATTCTCCAGTCCAATTTATTTTGTACCCAGCTTCTCCATTCCCCTTAGAAAGAGAGCGGCTTGATTTTGTCTCTACAGGCAGAATACAGTGGCCTCTTTAATTACGAGGGTGTGTTTGGGTCTTATTAACATGATGTATATGCATTTATTTGAATTGTTTTATGTTTTGGGAACTTTTTGTTTTCTTCATACCCCTGCCCATCATGACATTCCATGGAAAAAATTTTTAAAGTTATTTTTGTAAACTATTGTAAATATTCACAAATTTTTATATACACACTTGGGGCGTTTTGTAGTCCTCGGTATGTTTGCGACTTTTTGGTGCATGATAAGAGTGGTGATGGACAAATTCTTATGGTGAATGAGAACCATTGTAACGCATGTATGGGTCGTGATTCTGATTAGCTAGGTATAGGCATAGAGTACTGAAGACCAACCCGGAGTTTTTCTTCCCCTCCCACCTTTCGGCCTTGAGCCACAATTTGTATTTTACAAATAAATAAAACCAGCCACTTCCCACCGGGATTTGTGTTGTATTTCGTGTTGTTTTTTGTAATAACAGTTCGTGCGCAGCATTTGTTCCGCAGTGATATTTGCCATTGCTTTGTGTCTTGGGCAACTGTTTTCCCAGCCCGAGTTTATTGCTCGGGCCAGCGTAAAAGTAGTGTTCTTTCGAACGCGAAACACCGGGAAGCATGCTGTCCGGTGTAAGGCCACGGTGAGGCATGGCCTCCGATGGGCCGGATAACAACACTCCTCTCAATTATGGCGTCGGTGGGAGGCACGGAGGGGGACTGGCGCTACCGCCAGCCACGCCAACACCCCCGCACAAGAAGCACCCGAAGCACCCGGATTACCTGACTACCAAGACTACCGGCACTACCGGCGGCACCAGTATCTCTAGTTCCCTCCACGTCGGCGGAAGTTGTGCAGCAGAAACCAGCAGCAGCGGTACCCACCAACATGGCATGGAGCAGGGACCATCCAGAAAGTACTCAAGGGCGCTGCGTACTACGAATCCCTCAAGGACAAGTACGCCGAGTACGTGAATGGAGCGGAAATCCTCCCGATACCCGAAACGCTGAGCGAGATCGAGCCCAGGATCCTCTCCCTGCTGACCAAGGACCTGAAAAGCCACAAACTCATCGGAGTCAGCAGAGACGCCATAGAGGAGGCCATCAAAGCCCTCAAAATCAACGGCAAGATGGTGGCCAGCAGCCATTGCCACGTGGGACGTCCTGCTCAGCACCGCCGACGAGGCCAGAAAACTGGCCGGCACCACCATGCAGCAGACCAAGACCCTGCTACTGGAAACTGAGTACATGGGCACGCGCAGAACCAAGATCACCCTGCACGGAGTGCCCATGGACATCTCACCAGACCATGTCGGGGTCTTTTCACCAGTACGGCAGGGTCGAGGAAGTAAAGGCGCTCACCTCGAAGCAGGTCTTCTTGACTGGCGACTTCATCCCGCAGGCGACGGTCGCTCGCGAAAAGTTGGCCAAAATCCCCAACATCATTAACTGCAGGGGGAGAAGAATCTACGTCGTCGTGGAGGGCAGGAAGCCCTTCTGCTGTCTATGGAGACTCCAACCACGTGGCCAGGGAGTGCCCCACCAAGAATCCGGCACCCAAGACCCAACCTCCGCAGACGACCGCCGCCGCCGCCGCCGCTACTACAGAAGAAAAGCCGGCAAAACCGGCACAACCAAAAACGGCCCGGCGGAGCAAAAGGAGGGAGAATGGAAGACGGTTGCAAGAGAGGAACCAAACCCAAGAGCCAACCGTCGGCGGAAAAGCAACCCGCCAAAGCAGCAGCAGTGCCATGTCCCCTCCTGCGCCCTCTCCCAAAGCCAAAGGAGTCGGCAACTCCTCCCAGGAAGAAGGCGACGACACCCTCGCCAACCAAGCAGGACGCCCTGCAGGCGAAACCCAAAAACTCCCGACGGAGGAGCGGATGGAGGTCGGCTCAGCGGCACAACCAAGAGCCCTTCCCCTGAAAAGAACAGAGAGGAGGAAGAACAAGGTATAAACACAGCATCAAGATGCAGCGGAGGAGCAGAAGCAGCGACAGGAAGACGCATGCAGCCGTCTCGTTACCCGGTCTCCGGAGAGACCAAAAGACACTTATGCCAAAAGGCAAAGGCCTCCGTCTCTCCCCCCCCCCTCAAAAAATCAGCAAACATCTTTCTTTTTCCTTGTGTCCCCGGTCTTCAAGCTGACCCCACTTACACCAAGGAAAACTCTCTCCCCCACTCCACCCCTTCTCCTACAACGTCCCAGCCCACAGTGAAAAACTCTCCTGGAGGGGCGAAGCCCTAATGAAAATAGACTCAAAGGACGTAGCTAGGGAGTGGGAGTGCACAAAGGCGTGCACTTTTGAAGCCACTCCTTAAGCTCAAAGAGGTCAACGGCAAGCCGTCCGAAGACCTGTTCAACTTCCCCGACGCCCCGGGGCACTATCCTCATCAGGACTACAGGGGGCAATTCCGGGGCAGGGACCGCCGGAGGCTGCCGAAAACTTTATCCCAACATCGTCATGATGAGGAGGTACTCCTGAACTACGCAAAAGGCGAAAAATTGTGCAGGCCGACTCCCAGTTTTACTCCACCCTCGTTATATAGGGTAGTAAAACTAACATACCCAACGGACGTTGGCGGCATTGTCCATGACGGACGGGTTACGTCCGATGTAGGAACTGGTTCCCCTTGGACAGTCCGTCGGGGTCCTTTCCAATGATTTTACCCGGTATGCGCTCGTGTTTAAGTGTTTTCTTTTCAGATCTACTAGATGTCTATCAAGATAGCCAGCGTGAATGCGAGGGCCTGGAGGGATCGGGGTAAGGCGGCTCGCCTGCTTCGTGACCTTCCTCCTGTCCTTCGGCGTGGATGTCGCCGCGATCCAAGAGACCCACTTTGTTTGCGAAGTCGACTCGTGTGTGCTGTCCAACGACTTTGTCGTCTATTCAGCATACGGAGCCGGCATGCCAGAGGAGTTTCTTGTTGGTCAAGCGTACCTTGGACAGCAGACCGACCTTGTCCATGTCGGTGCCGAGGGCCGGCTCATCGTGGCCGATATTGCAGTGAAAAGCAAGACGTTCCGGCTGATTGCGGTTTACGCGCCCAACGTTCAAGGTGAGCGAGCTCTTTCTTTCGGCTGTTGGAGCTCATGGTGAATCCAACACGGCTAATCTTAGTTGGGGACTGGAATGCCATCCTAACCCCCAAATGGGATAGAGGAGGGGCGCTAGCGGGTGGAGTGGTGATCGCAGCCTGGTCGATCTGATCGGCGAATTTGGTCTCGTCGATAGATACCGGGTCGATCATCCGGATGGGAGCATGTGGATCGGACGCATAGTTGGCCTTCTACCCGGGTATCAGCGTACCTGGATAGGATGTTAGTGAGAGAAGCCGACATAGACTTCTTAGAATGTCCAACGTTCCACTGGTTGTAGGGTTACCGGACCACAAACTCGTTTGTGCCCGGGTGGCGTTAGAATTTAGGGCCTAGAATGGCTGGTTACTGGAAGTTCAATCAGTCCTTACTGGACAGGCGGGACTTCTCGTGACCAGCTGACTGTGAGTAGTTCAGCGGGCGTTAATTGGGCGAGTCATTGGGAGTAAGTGGTGGGCTAGCCTTAAGGATAAAGATGAGTTCTTCGCCACCCAATACAGCCAACGGCTCAACCTAGATAAGGCTGCGAAGGCAAAGACACTTAGAGCTAATTTCGCCCGGGCGGAGGCTGGTGGGGATCCCCTAGAGATAGCCTTAGCCAGGAGGTTCTGCAGCGCCCCACTAACGAGCGCTACATGGGTCAGGTAATTAGGGCTGTTAAGCAAGATGTCTTCCTGGGTTGTGAACATGGGCGCGGAACTGCGCAAGGAAGAAATCGCCCGCCGTGCCGGCGACCGGTAATATTCGAGAGGTGCGCGACCTGGAGGGACATCTCCAAGGTCCACTGACGACATGTGCGAGGCTTTCCGGCAGCATTTCGAACACCGCTTTACCAAGGAACCTGGTCTCCGCGACGAGGAGTTTCGCAGCTATTTGGCTGACTTTCCCCGGCTTTTGCCGGCTGAAGCGGTTGCTCGTGAAGGGGAGATTACGGAGGACGAAATCTACGTGGCCTTGAAGAAGGTCGGCAGAGGCAAGCCGCCAGGTTTGGATGGTTTGCCCTATGAATTGTACTTGAGGATGTCGCACCTTTTTGTCCCGATCTTGGCTGTCGTGTTCAACCACTGGTTTCTGGCAGGGGTCCATCCCCGGTCGGATCACCAGGGGCGTGATCACGCTGTTGAGAAAGGGCAAGAAGGCTAGAGGAATTAGACGATTACAGGCCCATAACTCTGCTAAACACAGAGTTAAAGATTCTGGCCAAGATCCTGACGAATCGCTTGCAGCTAGTTGCCGAGTCTCTGTTGGAACCGATCAGACTTGTTCTGTGAAGGGGAGAACAATTCAGGCAACCTGCACTTGATTCGCACGATCGTAGAGGGTGTGAGGAACATTGTCGATGAGGCCGCGCTGATCAATTGGATCAGTCCAAGGCATTTGATAGGATTGACCATGGCTACCTGGCTGCCGTCCTGCAGGCCGCCGGATTCAAACCCGACTTCAGCCGCTGGATTAGCTCTGTATCGCTCCCCCCAGGCTGTGGTGTGTGAACGTAGCCGTCAAGCGCTTTCATGTTGTCTAGGTCGGTCCGAATAGGGTTGTCCACTGTCGTCTCTCCTTTACGTCCTGGCGTTGGAGCCGCTACTGCCGGCTAAGGGACGAGACGCACAGTCCGGTCCTACGTGGAATCGCCGTCCCTGGTGGAGCTCGAGCCAGGGTTTCCGCGTACGCCGATGGCACGCCGTAACGACCTTTGTGTCCTCCCCGCAGGGACATAGAGGCGGTACAACAGGCGCTTGTACGGTACGAGAAGGTGACAGGGGCCAGAATTAACTGCGACAAGTCATCCGGCTTGCGGTTAGGTGCCTGGAAGGGTGCTCTCCTCCCGGGGCCCTTCGGCTGGACGGACGGGCCGGTCAAGCTCCTCGGAGTTTGGTTCGGTCCGGACTTCAGCTGGAGAAAAACTGGTCAGAAGTACTGGCAAAGGTCGGCGTGTCGGTCGATTGGCAGTCGACGGGGTCTCTCCGTGAAGGGCCGGCGGAGGTGTGTAACACATACCTCTTTCCCATGATCCTTTACCGACTGTCAGTACTTCCCTTGCGATGATCATGAAGAGTTCGAGCGTTTGGCTATTCTCCTGCCTGTGGAGAGGACGCAAACACATGGTCAGCAAAGGAGCCTGCTACCTCCGTCCGTGTCAAGGGGTCTGGGAATGCCACACTTGAGGAGCCACGTGCTCGCTTCGAGGTTGGCATTTCTCAGGCGCGCGTTGGAGGAAGATCGGTTGCTTGCGGGGGTAGTGAGGGACATGTTCCCTTGCTCTTACCATCACCCCGACCCTTTGGCTGACCGTCAGGCCTTGGGTGCGACCGAAATTCCTGCTCGAACGTCTGGCGGCCTTACAGGCCATTCCACGCATTCAGTGACCTTTCACAGCCTAGGAAAATCTTCTATCGGGGATTAGTGGAGGGTGCCGTGAAGGATAAGCTGTGCAGTAAGCTCGGCATGTCGAGAGGAGTACCGCTCTCATTGGTCTTGGGCGCCGGGTGCGGATTGGCTCAGCAACTCTGAGTTCTCTCTCACCTGGCGATTGGCTCGGAATGGCTTGTCGCTCAATGACAGGCGTTTCGCAAATGGGCCTGGCGGATTTGCCAGATTGTGAACGTTGCAACCTTGGAATCAAGGAGACGTCTGCGCACGCCTTCTTCCATTGTTCGCGCGTTCGCCCGTTGTGGGAGCATGCTTTCCGGCGAGTTGGACTGCTCGTATCGCGCCGCGAGAGCTCGCAAAGCCATTGATCGCGCATACGCTGTGGACAATGTGTCGCCCCCGTACTCTGAGCAAAACGGATGGTGTTTCTGTCGCTACTGGCCACGGCTAGAATGGTGATTTGGATGACGCGTCTGGAGGAAGTCTTGCGGAGGCTGTCTTTCGGATCAGGATCTAATCCGATATTTTGAGCACCAGCTCAAATGAAGATTAGAACTGAATGGAAACGACTTAAAATCGACAGTTCCTGGTGAAAGGTGGATAAATGCAGCGAGCCTGGTTCGCGTGACCGGGGCTAGCCTTGATTTTCTCTTCTAGATCTGTTAGGCGCATCGGGGTGGATTCCCGTTGGAAACCCCTCCCGTGTTTAGGTAAGATGTTCTTTTGTGTACCTAGTTAATGTGAGTGAATGTATTTGTCCTAGCCCGCTCCTGGCTCCATTGCTTTTGTTATGATCCAGTTCGAGATTCCCACTGACCATTGTTATTTTGTCCCGTTTTATTCTCGGCTGGGTCAGCCTTATATATTCTCCAGTCCAATTTATTTTGTACCCAGCTTCTCCATTCCCCTTAGAAAGAGAGCGGCTTGATTTTGTCTCTACAGGCAGAATACAGTGGCCTCTTTAATTACGAGGGTGTGTTTGGGTCTTTATTAACATGATGTATATGCATTTATTTGAATTGTTTTATGTTTTGGGAACTTTTGTTTTCTTCATAATTTCGCCCATCATGACTTTCCATTTCATGTAAAAAATTTTTAAAGTTATTTTTGCAAACTATTGTAAATATTCACAAATTTTTATATACACATTTGGGGCGTTTTGTAGGTCCTCGGTATGTTATTTTTGCGACATTTTTGCATGATAAGTAAGAGTGGTGATGGACAAATTCTTATGGTGAATAAGAACCATTGTAACGCATGTATGGGTCGTGATTCTGATTAGCTAGGTATAGGATAGAGTACTGAAGACCAACCCGAGTTTTTCTTCCTCCCAATTTTCGGCCTTGAGCCACAATTTGTATTTTTACAAATAAATAAAACCAGCCACTTCCCTACCCCCTGACCAGCCACTTCCCACCCGGGATTTTGTGCTGTATTGTGTTGTTCTGTACTAAGAAGCTCAAAGCGTAGCATTTGTTCCGCAGTGATATTTGCCATTGCTTTGCGCTTAGTAACTGTTTTCCAGCCCGAGTTTATTGCTCGGGCCAGCGTAAAAGTAGTGTTCTTCGGAACGCGAAACACCGGGAAGAAGCATCGTAGCACACGTAGGAGGCATGGCCTCCGATGGGCCGGATACTACCTCTCACCATGGCGTCGTGGCGGGAGGCACGGAGGGGGACTGGCGCTTACCGCCAGCTACACCAACACCCCGCACCAGAAGCACCAGCGGATTACCTGGACTACCGAGACTACCGGCACTACCGGCGGCACCAGTATCTCCAGTTCCCTCCACGTCGGCGGAAGTTGTGCAGCAGAAACCAGCAGCAGCGGTACCCACCAACATGGCATGGAAAGAGGGACCATCCAGAAAGTACTTCAAGGGCGCCGCGTACATGGAATCCCTCAAGGACAAGTACGCAGAGTACGTGAATGGAGCGGAAATCCTCCCGATACCCGAAACGCTGAGCGAGATCGAGCCCAGGATCCTCTCCCTGCTGACCAAGGACCTGAAAAGCCACAAACTCATCGGAGTCAGCAGGGACGCCATAGAGGAGGCCATCAAAGCCCTCAAAATCAACGGCAAGATGGTGGCTAGGCGCAGCTACGCCGGACGTCCTGCTCAGCACCGCCGACGAGGCCAGAAAACTGGCCGGTACCACCATGCAGACCAAGACCCTGCTACTGGAAACTGAGTACATGGGCACGCGCAGAACCAAGATCACTCCTGCATGGAGTACCCATGGACATCTCATCAGACCATGTCGGGGTCTTTTTTCACCAGTACGGCAGGGTCGAGGAAGTAAAGGCGCTCACCTCGAAGCAGGGCTTTTTGACTGGCGACTTCATCCTGCAGGCGACGGTCGCTCGCGAAAAGTTGGCCAAAATCCCCAACATCATCAACTGCAGGGGGGCGATCTACGTCGTCGTGGAGGGCAGGAAGCCCTTCTGCTGGGTCTGCGGAGACTCCAACCACGTGGCCAGGGAGTGCCCACCAAGAATCCGGCACCCAAGACCCAACTCTGCAGACGACCGCCGCCGCCGCCGCTACTACAGCAGAAAAGCCGGAAAAACCGGCACAACCAAAAAACGGCCCGGCGGAGCAAAAGGAGGGAGAATGGAAGACGGTTGGCAAGAGAGGAACCAAACCCAAGAGCCAACCGTCGGCGGAAAAGCAACCCGCCAAAGCAGCAGCAGTGCCAGCGTCCCCTCCTGCGCCCTCTCCCAAGCCAAAGGAGTCGGCAACTCCTCCCAGGAAGAAGGCGACGACACCCTCGCCAACCAGCAGGACGCCCTGCAGGCGAAAACCAAAAAACCCCGACGGAGGAGCGCATGGAGGCCGGCTCAGCGGCACAACCAAGAGCCTCTTCCTGAAAAGAAACAGAGAGGAGGAAGAACAGCAGCAGCAACACAGCATCAAGATGCAGCGGAGGAGCAGAAGCAGCGACAGGAAGACGCATGCAGCCGTCTCGCTACCCGGGTCTCCGGAGAGGCCAAAAGACACTTATGCCAAAAAGGCAAGCAGCCTCCCATCTTCCCTCAAAAAAATCAGCAAACATCTCTCCTTCCCCCCAGTCCCCGGTCTTCAAGCTGACCCCACTCACACCAAGGAAAACTCTCTCCCCCACTCCCACCCCCTCTCCTACAACGTCCCAGCCCAGAAAGAAAAAGACTTCCCAAGGGGCG
>JBBBDQ010024299.1:0-11660 GCA_037127315.1 Ascarosepion bandense
CCTCCTAAAAATCACTACAATTACATCTGAGGAAATTCAAAGTAATGATTGAAAGATGGAACGAAATATGTAAATATATTTACACCGGTTATGTTTAAATAATATTATACTGATTTGGTTGTATTATTAATTACCGCAATTAATTACAAGGAAGTTTTTTACAAAATACTTCAAAGATAGGATGTCATATCTAATGATCAATAGCATTATTTAATTCAAGATACGTTTTTCTTTTCTTATTGAACCACTACACATTTACTTCCTTGTAATCGAATCTTTTGGCTCAGTTTACCAGGTGGGGTAAAGTTTGCGGTTATAGGTAGTCTGTCATAAATGACTACAGTGACTTTCACCCTGCTAGGGCTGAAGAGAACGGACAATTGAGATGACGCACCCCATGAATGGCTGGTAGGTCAAAAACTGAACAAAACCACACCAGTGGTCTTCAGATCCTCCAGTTTACTTTGAAGACGTAGGAGCTGGTTGAGTTTTATTTGATTTGGCTTTGTGTCATACCTAGCCGAACTTTCACAGCTTACAATTTTTTATGCAGAATTATCATCATCAGAATTATCAGAAACTGTTCATCGTTCAAGAAAGTTGGTTGTTTGAAGGTTGGAATATGTGGAAGGTGTGAAATAGTGTCAGAATAAAATATACATTTTGCATTTTAAAATAGAAATTTATTAAGAAAAGAATAACACAAGCTGTAGAAGTTAATGTTCAATCAGAGAGTTTAGGGTATCAAGATTTGTAGAAATTGTTCGTGTAATAATAGTATTTAAAAGTTCGCAGAAGTTTAGGAGTCTATGGTTGTGTAGTAGCAGATTGTGAAGTTTTTGTTCCTTCCTCTTGTTAGTAGTTTTGCGAAACGTTGAAAGAAAGAGAAGGTAAAACAAATAAAGAAGTTGTACTTAGCACATCCATTTTGTTGTTGCTGTTGTTCCTTTTAGCGGCGTGGTGTGGAAACAAAGAAAAGGACTTCTAAGAAGAGGTGAATGTTCCGACGTGCCCTACGTCTGGGTTAGCTTCTTGAATTTTCTTTTTACATTGCCACGAGGTCTTCAGCTAACCACACCCATCTGAGTGACTTTGATGTGGAATGACGTGGTTTAAATAGTGAAAAACTCTCATGATGCCGGCTCCAGAGAACCTTTTCATCTAGGCGTGAAAATACATCATACATGAATTTGCTGTTTTTATCAGGATTCAGAATTTTCTTTTTCGCACCGACTTGTGAATGTTTCGTAGTTGGGTTTTTCCAAAGTCGTTTGAACCTATTTCAATTTGTGCAATTTTTGTTTTGGTTTTTCTAAAAATGCCCTGGTCTTAATTTCTTATCCCTACAACTTCAAGCAGATGGGTACAGATATTTTTTATACGCAGGTATACACACGCATCTCAGAGACGCTTATCAGTGTTAGCGCACACACAGGACATGGACAATCTTTCCAATACGCAATACTTTTGCACGTACACACATCAATCCCACGCAAACACGCTAATATTCGCGTATGAATAAATGAATTTTATTCTTTGTAAACCGAATATTCGTCCTTGTTTCAAATTTTTGCTTGTCTAAATGATATGAACTCGTGATAATATTCAACACATATCGAAATACTTTTGTACTTATCCAGCTATAGAATCACTAAGATAACAAATGCGGAAGTTGTAAAGGAATGCTTGAAAAATGGGAGGAAGAAACATAAAATAGATTTACATTATGTGTGTTCAAATATGTATTATATTTATTTCGTCATAGAATAACTACAATTACATTTATAATTAACTTTTGATGAAAAGATGTAAGGAAATATCTAAATATATTTACAAAAATTACGTTTAAATATTTAAAAAATATTTTTATTCTTCCATACCGTTATTGCAATTACATATGTTTTAAAAGAAACTCCGGAAATTTTGGGAGAAATATTCTTAAATGCATTTACAACACCATAGACACACAACAATTGCATATCAGGACGTTATAAAAAATGGCTGAATGATAGGAAAGTTGTTGAAGTATTTCTGATATAATTCAGTCATAGACAACTTTCATGACATATAAAGAACTTTTGAAAACATTCATTAAAGCTTGGACGATATATCTAAATACATTTACATCGGGTAAATTTAAATATTTATTACAGGTTTTACACCATAGAATCCCCACAATTACATATGAGGTAGATTTTAAGAAAATTATTGAGAGATGTAACGAAATATCTAAATATATTTACACTATATATGTTCTGAAGGTTAAAATCGTGCTATGTCGGTTGCTAATTGACTTTACGCACCTAAAATGTTAGGAATTGGTAATCTTCCACTGAAAAGCTGACCCCTTAGTATTCGGTTAACTGCCGACTAATATCAACCGTCTTCAGTCCATCTCCAAACTGGAATTAACTATTAGTTCTACTGAACACCAATAGATCTCTAAAGAACTCTCTAGAACTTCTAAGAACTCCAAAGAACTTTCCAAGAACTTCTCCCGTTAACTCTTATTAATACTGGAGGGAGATATAAAATAAAGTTTTGAAAAAGTCCTTGCAAGTGAAGGGACGAAATACATTAATACCTTCCACCGTTTACGCTTAGATTATTTATGATATTCATTCAGGCAGATATTTTTACTATTAAATAAAAGATCGCTTGAAAGGTAGACAGGAATATCTCAATAAATTTAAGCAAGGTAAATTTAAATATTTATATTTATTTATCATAATATCTATGATTTTATTTATGATATATATTCGGTCTTTTAGAATCATTAGAATTACATACTAGGATATTTTAAAGAAATTATTTGCAAGATAGAAAGAAATATCTTCATCTATTTACACCAGTTACGTTTATATATATATATATATATATATATATATATATATATATATATATTTGCAAGATAGAAAGAAATTATTTGCAAGATAGAAAGAAATATCTTCATCTATTTACACCAGTTACGTTTACATATATATATATATATATATATATATATATATATATATATATATGATATTTATTCCGCCATAGAACTACTTCAATTATATCTATGGAAAATTAAAAATTGTTGAAAATTATTCTTCCAAAAACTCTGTAAGTTTAAATCGGAAGTTTTTAAGAAAATGCTTGAAAGATCGAGGAAACACCGAAACAAATTTGCAACAGTTACGTCTAAATATTTATGATATATATTCGGCTTTAGAATCATTAGAATTACATATAAGGATATTTTACAGACATTTTTTGCAAGATAGGAAAAATATCTCAATCTATTTTTTGCCAATTGAAGCATGTTTATATATATATATTCGGGGACGAACCAATCTGAGGTTGGAGACCCAGGTTGCACAACACGCCCCCGCCAATATACATTCGGGTAGCCTCTAGACCTATAAGAAGAACCAAGGCCTTTCTGGATTCAGCCATTAGCCAACACCTACTGGACAGCTTGTGCATGTGCCCTTTTGTATGAGGACAATTGGTTTACTGTTCTGCACAGTGTTTCCGATCGGCTCATCATCTTCGCGTTTTGGAGGTTGTTTGTCTAAAAACCTCCAGCAGCCGAGACTGTGCAGGCAAAAAGAGCGATTCATTCGCTCCTTACAATTACTGTAGGGTTTGTGAGTGTAACAATTTTTCTTTTTTTATTCACTCTTGTGGAATTGTATGTTTACACCCCTCACGTTTTTTAATATTTACTGATTAAAAGATTGTTTTAAACTAATTCAATCTAGCCTCAGTATTGTAAGTAATCCTTGTTTTTGCGCATTATTAACCATTTGTAATAAAAAGTCAACGTAAGCCCTTGAAGAGTGATGGCCGAAATGTTCCTCGGGTTGAATTATAATTATCTCATTTAAAGTTATTAATTTATTCTGTGGGTACAAATCTTTATATATATATATATGATATATCTTCCGCCATAGAATCACTACAATATACCAAATATACAATATAGCAAATTAAATATTCTTTGAAAATTATAAATTAAATAGAATATATGTCAATAGACATTTGGTTACACAGGCTGATGGGCATATAATAAATATTGAGAAATGGATCATTTGAGATAGATAGATAGATAGATAGATAGATAGATAGATAGATAGATAGATAGATAGATAGATAGATAGATATGCTTATTGGGTAAGTTGCCGTGAGTGCTGTCTTTACGATACGTTAGATAAAGTGAATCGCTTTAAATGTCTTTAAATGTCTAATATGTTTAAATATCCTTATCTGTAATTTTAATGATTCTAAGGCGGAATATATATCATAAATATCTAAACGTAACGGTTAAAAATTTATTTAGGAAATTTTCTAGATCTTCAAACAGTTTCTTAAAATTTAGATGTAATTTTAGAGAAATTTTCATTCAATAATTTTCAAGAATTTTTAATTTTCCATATATGTAAATGTAATATCTTTGCGAAATAAATATCATATATATTTTCATTTCAGCTTCCTCACGGCCTGATTGAGCACTCTGGAAAAATGGTAAACTTTGAAAATAGTAGCTACTCTGGCGTATACGCATCGCTCATTCAGTAAATGACCAGATCACTCTAGCTATTGGGCGTATAATGATAATAGGCGTTAAAAGATCTGCCTTCTTCCACCTAGCGCCCATAGCCCGAAGGTAGAGTCGCCGACTGACGTCAACTGGTCGGGTTTCAATCCGAGGCTAAAAAGCAATCGGAGTCTAGCCGTACTGATGAGCTGTGATGCAGCGACAGACCTGTCTGCGGATGACAATATATATATATATATATATACGAATGAGGAGAGAAAAAAGAAAGCTTTTTCCTGTCCAAAATATTAATTTAAGACAGTGCTCGATATATGATGTATAGAGCTGTGAATATTTATTATAAATTATGTTTTAGAACATACATAATTTCTTCTATATATAACTTTCTCTACAATCATGATTGTAGAGAAGAGGACATATATAGAAGAAATTATGTACATGTTCTAAAAACATAATTATAATAAATATATATACATATATATATACATTTAACGTAACTGTTGTAAATAGATTAAGATAATTTTTCCCATTCTACAAAGAATTTCTGTAAAATAATCTATATGTAATTTTAATGATTCTAAGGCGGAATATATAACATAAATATCGAATTAAATGTTGGAAATTTATTTAGCTATTTCTTTGAACTTTCAAGCATTTGCTTAAAAACTTTCGCTGTAATTTTAAAGAGTCTCTGGCAGAATAATCTTTCAAGAATTTTTAATTTTCCATGTATGTACTTGAAGTGGATCTATTTTTTTAATCATCTCACCCTGCTAAGTATTCCACTGCCACACTATTGGCATGGGGCTACATAGGGGAAGGTAAAGAGAAGGAGTGGTTAGACATAGGGAATGTGTCAGGAGGAAGGGGTGACAGATGAGTAAGGATAGCGAGCATGAGGGTTGGGCAGATGGGAAGAGTGTTTGATAGAATGGGAGTAGATTAGTGTGTTAGGAGGTGTCTATTGACCTGGAGATTGTAGCCGTCGAAGCAATCATTTGGAAGAGAATTCCATTAAAGTCGAAGTGCAAAATTCAAAGGTGAATTTTAGCGTATGTAACATTTGATGGAAAAGTACACAAGACGAAAATCTACGCATTTTGGAAAGAATACAAATCTATTTAGTATAGATTTAATCGTATTTAGGGGTGGGCACTAGTGATCTAAGTTCATCGGAGCAGAAGCCGAATTATTCATAGAAGAGACACAGGGAAGCCACGTCGCGCCGGTGGGAGAGAGACTGCAGGCGGTCTGCCAAGTCGGTATCTATCACAGACACAGACCCTCCTCTGAACCTTATCGAGAAGCCCGAGGAGAACAGCAGGGGCACCTGACCAGATATGGCAGCAGTATTCAATGCACGGGCGGATGGTAGATTTATAAAATGTGCAGGATAGATTTAGACGAAAACTTCCGGGCCCTACACAGAGAACTTGATTTTCATAGCAGCGGATTTATAAATGGATTCGATATAGTCATTCCATTTGAGGTCCGCTGAAAATGTGAGTTCAAGGAGGCGTAGTGTTTTACCTCTTGGTAGGCAAGCCTGGTCCATGCTAATGGGAGGTAAGTGAGATTGTCGATGATGGTTAATTGAGAGTAGCTTCGTTTTAGAAGCATTAAAATCTTCATTTTTTTAGCCATTTCTTACCCCAGGTCCATCATGGATTGGAGGTCTTTTTTTCAATCTCGGCTGCGAGGTTAGCTTTGACGCTCACACCAGATTTTTGTAGATTTTTTTTTCTCTATGGCGGAAATATATCATATATATATATATATATATATATATATATATATATATATATATACAACCGTAACTGGTGTAAATAGATTAAGATATTTCTTCCTATCTTGAAAAGAATGCGTAAACATCCTTATATATAATTCTAATGATTCTAAGGCGGAATAAATATCTAAGCGTAACTGTAGAATTACATCTATAAGAAGAAATATCTTAATATATTTACACCAATTACGATTATATATATATATATATATATATATATATATATATATATATATATATATATGATATTTATTCCGCCATAGAATCACTACAATTACAGATATGGAAAAAAAATTAAAAAATTCTTGAAAATTATTCTGCCAGAAACTCTCTTATATTACATCCGAACTTTTAAAGAAAATTCTTGATATTTCTGAGCAGATACCTAAATAAATTTACAACAGTTATTTAGATATATACGATATATATTCCACTTTAGAATCATTAGAATTACATATATAGATGTTTTCAAAATTTATTTGCAAGATAGGAAGAAATATCTTAATGTATTTACTCCAGTTACGTATATATATATATATATATATATGATATTTATTCCGCCATAGAATCACTACAATTCCATTAATTAAATGTTTAGTAAATCCAAAATTTTTTTGACAATTGGTGGGAAATATCCAACTACATTTTTTATACTATGTACGATTAAATATTTATGATATTTATTCTGCTTAGAATCATTACAATTACATATAAGGTAAGTCAATGAAATTATTGAAAAATAGTTTGAATTATCTAAATACATTTACACCATTTATGTTAAAATATTCATGATTCTCATAGTGTTTTTGTGGAATATCCTATCTTTTTTAATCATTTCACCCCGAGCAAGGCGGAAACACCACTGATGCAGGGGGCTACATAAATGTAAAAATATTAATTAGAAAAGAGTGGGGAGTACAAATTAGTTAGAAAGGAACAATAGAAAGCTGGAGAAAGCAGGTGTTATGACAGATACATAGGTGGAGAGAAAGGGAAGGTTATACGGGGGTGGGGAGAGAGCTAGAGTTCAGTGGTTAGTAGATGAGTATTGACTTTGCATTTAAATTTCTGAGGTTGTAGCTGTCAGGAAAGCAAGAATACGGGAGCGAGTTCCACAGGCGGGAAGTGCAAAATGGCAGCAGTACTCCATGCATGGACGGATGGTTGACTTGTATATATGCAGATGGATTCAGGTGGAAAAAAATCCTGGATCGACATAGTGGACCTGTAACTTTAGCAGTAGATTTTGCTATGGATTTAATATAGTGGTTCCATTTGAGGTCTGAGGACAGGGTAAGTCCGAGGAGGCGTAGTGTATTACTCTCCGGGAGAATCGCTTGGTTCATGCTTATGGGAGGCAGGAGAGGTTGCCTGTAATGGTTGACAGACAACAGCTTGGTCTTAGAGGAATTGAAGCTGACAAGCCTCTTTATGCCCCAGTTCACCACAGAGTGTAGATCCCGTTCAAGGTCAGCAGCGAGATTATGTTCAACCGCCACGACAGGTTTCTTACTGGTGCGGGAGTATATTGTAGTGTCATCTGCGTAGATGCCGACTTGGGACTTGATTTCATCTGGGAGGTCGTTGATGAAAATAAGGAAGAGCGTCGGGCCCAGGATAGGATAGCCCTGTGGGACACCAGCATTCGTGCTGTAGGACGAAGAGGCACGCCCATTCAGAACTACCTCATTTTGCGTTTATTTAAGAAAGATTGATTAGGTCAAGCAGGCGACCGGTAATACCATAACCGCGTAGTTTGCATAGGAGGCCAGAGTGCTAAACTCTGTCGAAAGCCCTGGAGATGTCCAGAGCAATCGCGCGAGCCTCGTCAGACTCATCAAGGGTCTGTAGCATGTACTCCGTTACGGTTGTTAGCAAGTCGGCCGTGGACCTGGCAAAACGGAATCCATATTGCCTGTCGGAGAACAGTTTGTGGGCGGTGAGATGATGAACTATTTCAGCATTGATTATAGCCTCGAATACTTTCCCGAATATCGGTAGAAGACTGATAGGGCGATAGTTGGTTGGGCCTGAGGGTTCACCACAATTCTTAAATACAGGAACGACTGAAGAGAACTTCCAGCATGCAGGAAAGCAGGAAGCAGAAAGGGCAGTAGGTAAATAGTTTAGGGAGAGGACAGGGGAAAGTTCAGGAGCACACATCTTAAGGACTATCACCGATTCCATCGTCTCCACCCGCCTTATGGGGGTCGAGTTTTGAAATTACTCTGGATACTACTGTCGGGGTAATATATACGTCGTGCAGTTTGGCCTCAGTTCTAATAGGGGAAGTCGGGTGGGTGTGCTCCTGACGAGTCGAATGTAGAGTTGGATGAGAATCTGGTGGGCAAAGCACTCAGCTTTGTCCGCAGATGACGTAGAACCTCAAATCCATGGATTAAAGGAGATATTGGAGGATTTCCTATTGTTGAGCACTCGTTTACAAATCCTCAAATAGTCCTTGGAGCCGAACTTGCGGTCAGCTATGCGCTGTCGCATTCTCTCAGCAAACAACTGTTTGGCGTCATTTAGGGTTCTCTTGCACTCATTGGTGAGCAGATGTGAACAGGCGCCTATTGTAATCAGTTGACTGTCTCCGGAATAGACGGAAGTAATGGTTCCTGTGGGCATTGGCGGCTGAGCAGGCCGGAGAGAACCACGGAGAGTGAATGAGGTTTTAAGCAATACTTCCTGGTGGGTAAGGAAGGCATCAATGCTAGCTTTCACCCATGACGAGACCTCAGAGGCACAGTCATCAACTGATAGGTCGAACACTTTTCCCCAAGGGACGTCGCAGTGGAAATCGCGAAAGGCATCCCAGTCAGCTTTTTGGTGGAGGTAGAAGGTCCTATAGGTAGGGGGCTCCTGGGGGGAGTGAGATTGGAAAGAAATACTGAGAGAGACTACAGCGTGGTCGGAGCGTCGAGGCGCAAAGCTGCGAGACTTGACAGGCGTCAGGCGCAGAGGCGAAACATATCTAGCAGTGAGGAATGACCCGAGGGAGTGCTTTGGAAGCGAGTGGGGAAGTCCACCACCGGCAAGGGATTGGGAAATAGCAAAGTTCATGCTGTGAATGCCCGCTGGATCAGTAACGGCGTTTTCAAGCCACTCAGAGTGATGGGCATTGAGGTCTCCAAATACAAATATGTGGCGAATGGGTTATAGGAAATAGCCTTATCTATGTCGTCAGCAATGCTATCTAGTAGGGAGCAGTCAGGAGAGGAGGGAGAACGGTAAAGAAAGAATAGGTAACTAACCGAACTGAGGAGAAACAGGCGGAGACATATGTATTGGTGGTCAGTAGATTCGAGTGAATGAATTCTTAACCTGGTGCTTGCGTCTTGTTTTCAATGTAATAGAAGAAATTAAAATATTTGAATATGCGCGTCAATACACATTGGGTTACACAGGCTGATAGTCACATAGATGAATATTGAGAAATAGATCATTTCAGATAGATAGATAGATAGATAGATAGATAGATAGATAGATAGATAGTGGTGGGGGTATCTATACATTGGCTGAGTTGCTGTGAGTGCCGTCTTTACGATACGTTATATAAGGTGAATCGCTTTAAATGTGTTTAAATGTCTAATGTGTTTAAATGAAATGACGCTTTGTCTATGAAAGCATAGAAGGAACCGTAGATATGAGTGAGAAAATATATACCGACGTGTTTATAAAAAAATGAATTTGATAGACGTAATATCCCTTTCACCAATCCAAAAGTTCAGTAAAATAAAAAACAGATGGAAATTTCGACATAAGCCGAGGTGGTTCAGCATCTCACAGCACACAGGCTCCTCGGACAATCAATATGGTTTCCGCTTCACCAGGTCTACTGCTGATATGCTAACGACCATCACCGAGTACATATACAAGGCACTCAACAGGAATGGCGAACCAGAACCGTTGCATTGGATATATCTAAGGCTTTCGACAGAGTTTGGCATGCTGGCCTTCTATGTAAACTGCGGAGCTATGGTATAACTGGACATTTGTTTGAACTAATCCAGTCATTCCTCTCTAACCGCACAATGAAGGTGGTATTAAACGGACATGCCTCCCAGAACTACCATACAAACACAGGTGTCCCCCAAGGCTCCATCTAGGTCCTACACTCTTCCTGATATACATTAATGATCTCCTCTGATTCCATAAGAGCCCAGGTAGGTTTGTACGCCGATGACACCACAGTTTACTCTCGCCTCGACCAAAATTCTGGTGTAGGCGTCAAAGCTAACCTCGCAGCCGAGATTGAAAAAGACTTCCAATCCATAGTGGACTGGGGTAAGAAATGGCTAGTAAATTTTAATGCTTCTAAAAACGAAGCTACTCTCAATTAACCATCATCGACAATCTCACCTACCTCCCATTAGCATGGACCAGGCTTGCCACCCAGAGAGTAAAACACTACGCCTCCTTGTCTCACACCCCGCGGACCTCAAATGGAATGATTATATCGAATCCATTGCAAATCCGCTGCTATGAAAGTCGGTTCTCTGTGTAGGGCCCGGAAGTTTTTTCCGTCTAAATCTATCCTGCACATATATAAATCTACCATCAGCCCGTGCATTGAATACTTCCCGACTGTGGAATTCCTTCCAGACGATTGCTTCCCCGACGGCTACAATCTCCAGGAGTTTAAATGTAAGGTCAACAGACACCTCCTAACACACTAATCTGCTCCCATTCTATCAACACTCTTCCCATCTGCCCAACCTTCATCCTCGGTGTCCTTACCATCTGTCACCTTCCTCCTGACATTCCCTATGTCTAACCACTCCTTCTCTTTACCTTCCCCTATGTAGCGCCATGCGCAATAGTGGCCATGGAATGGCTTGCTTGGGGTGAAATGATTAAAAAAAATTAAACAGGGTAACGTAAACGAGTACAATTAAGTGTTTTCTGCAATATTTGTTTTTCTGTCAATAATCACTGAATACTGTTAGCCATTTGTAGATTATGGGGAAAGTTTGTTTCTTGTTGAAAAACATAAATTGTTTCCAAGATGCTTTCCCACTGGGATTCTAACTCTGTGTCTTTCCAAACGGACATAAATTTTGGAATTGTTGTAAAATTATAAGACCGATTTTGATATATGCTGACATATTTAGGAATACGCTTTGAAAAGTATAGAGGCAACAAATGAATATATAAGCGCCCATGGATAATTTAATCAGAGCCTTGACAACTTCAAATCGAATCGGTTGATGTTCCTGAACAATTTTTTTCAAACAATTTCCGATATATGAAACGCTCACCTAGCCTAATATAAACGAAATCTCGCATACGTTCTGTGCCAAGGTAATCGATAATTTCTGAAGAGAAAGA
>JBBBDQ010024301.1:0-15872 GCA_037127315.1 Ascarosepion bandense
ACAGAGGGTGTCAGGAAGTGGGTAAGAGAAGGATGAGAATACTGATGAGAGTGAAGTGGACGGTGGAACGAACACAAGAATGAGGATGCAAGTTAATGATATAGGAGATGACCCAAGCTAGGCATTTTACTGCCACTTTTGTGCAGAGGGTTACGTAGGAAGAAAGATATGAGAAAGAGTGACAGGTTACAGAGGTGTCAGGAAGTGGGTAAGAGAAGGATGAGAATACTGATGAGAGTGAAGTGGACGGTGGAACGAACACAAGAATGAGGATGCAAGTTAATGATATAGGAGATGACCCAAGCTGGGCATTTTTACTGCCACTTTTGTGCAGGGGGTTACATAGGAAGAAAGATATGAAAGAGTGACAGGTTACAGAGGGTGTCAGGAAGTGGGTAAGAGAAGGATGAGAATACTGATGAGAGTGAAGTGGACGGTGGAACGAACACAAGAATGAGGATGCAAGTTAATGATATAGGAGATGACCCAAGCTAGGCATTTTTACTGCCACTTTTGTGCAGGGGGTTACATAGGAAGAAAGATATGAGAAAGAGTGACAGGTTACAGAGGGTGTCAGGAAGTGGGTAAGAGAAGGATAAGGAGAATACTGATGAGAGTGAAGTGGACGGTGGAACGAACCCAACAATGAGGATGCAAGTTAATGATATAGGAGATGACCCAAGCTAGGCGTTTTACTGCCACTTTTGTGCAGGGGGTTACACATGGGAAGAAAGACATGAGAAAGAGTGACAGGTTACAGAGGGTGTCAGGAAGAGGGTAAGAAGGATGAGAATACTGATGAGAGTGAAGTGGACGGTGGAACGAACCCAACAATATGAGGATGCAAGTTAATGATATAGGAGATGACCCAAGCTAGGCATTTTACTGCCACTTTTGTGCAGGGGGTTACATAGGAAGAAAGACATGAGAAAGAGTGACAGGTTACAGAGGGTGTCAGGGAAGGGGGTAAGAGAAGGATGAGAATACTGATGAGAGTGAAGTGGACGGTGGAACGAACACAGAGAATGAGGATGCAAGTTAATGATATAGGAGATGACCCAAGCTAGGCATTTTACTGCCACTTTTGTGCGAGGGTTACATGGGAAGAAAGACATGAGAAAGAGTGACAGGTTACAGAGGGTGTCCAGGAAGAGGTAAGAGAAGGATAGGTAGAGAATACTGATGAGAGTGAAGTGGACGGTGGAACAAAGACAACAATGAGGATGCAAGTTAATGATATGAGAATGACCCAAGCAAGGCGTTTTACTGCCACTTTTGTGCAGGGGGATTTTATAGGAAGAAAGATATGAGAAAAGAGTGACAGGTTACAGAGGGTGTCAAGAAGAGGGTAGAGAGAAGGATGAGAATACTGATGAGAGTGAAGTGGACGGTGGAGCAGACAACAATGAGGATGCAAGTTAATGATATAGGAGATGACCCAAGCAAGGCGTTTTACTGCCACTTTTGTGCAGGGGGTTACATAGGAAGAAAGACATGAGAAGAGTGACAGGTTACAGAGGGTGTCAGGAAGAGGGTAAGAGAAGGATGAGAATACTGATGAGAGTGAAGTGGACGGTGGAACGAACCCAACAATGAGGATGCAAGTTAATGATATAGGAGATGACCCAAGCTAGGCATTTTACTGCCACTTTTTTATTGCAGGGTGTTACATAGGAGAAAAGACATGAGAAAGAGTGACAGGTTACAGAGGGTGTCAGGAAGAGGGTAAGAGAAGGATGAGAATACTGATGAGGAGTGAAGTGGACGGTGGAACGAACCCAACAATGAGGATGCAAGTTAATGATATAGGAGATGACCCAAGCTAGGCATTTTACTGCCACTTTTGTGCAGGGGGTTACATAGGAAGAAAGACATGAAAGAGTGACAGGTTACAGAGGGTGTCAGGAAGAGGGTAAGAGAAGGATGAGAATACTGATGAGAGTGAAGTGGACGGTGGAACGAACCCAACAATGAGGATGCAAGTTAATGATGCAGGAGATGACCCAAGCAAGGCGTTTTACTGCCACTTTTGTGCAGGGGGTTATAGGAAGAAAGATATGAGAAAGAGTGACAGGTTACAGGGTGTCAAAGAAGGGTAAGAGAAGGATGAGAATACTGATGAGAGTGAAGTGGACGGTGGAACGAACCCAACAATGAGGATGCAAGTTAATGATATAGGAGATGACCCAAGCAAGGCGTTTTGCTGCCACTTTTGTGCAGGGGGTTACATAGGAAGAAAGACATGAGAAAGAGTGACAGGTTACAGAGGGGTGTCAGGAAGAGGAGTAAGAGAAGGATGAGAATACTGATGAGAGTGAAGTGGACGGTGGAACGAACCCAACAATGAGGATGCAAGTTAATGATATAGGGAGATGACCCAAGCTAGGCATTTTACTGCCACTTTTGTGCAGGGGGTTACATAGGAAGAAAGACATGAGAAAGAGTGACAGGTTACAGAGGTGTCAGGAAGAGGGTAAGAGAAGGATGAGAATACTGATGAGAGTGAAGTGGACAGTGGAACGAACCCAACAATGAGGATGCAAGTTAATGATATAGGAGATGACCCAAGCTAGGCATTTTACTGCCACTTTTGTGCAGGGGGTTACATAGGAAGAAAGACATGAGAAAGAGTGACAGGTTACAGAGGGTGTCAGGAAGAGGGTAAGAGAAGGATGAGAATACTGATGAGAGTGAAGTGGACGGTGGAACGAACCCAACAATGAGGATGCAAGTTAATGATATAGGAGATGACCCAAGCAAGGCGTTTTACTGCCACTTTTGTGCAGGGGGTTACATAGGAAGAAAGATATGAGAAGAGTGACAGGTTACAGAGGGTGTCAAGAGGGTAAGAGAAGGATGAGAATACTGATGAGAGTGAAGTGGACGGTGGAACGAACACAACAATGAGGATGCAAGTTAATGATATAGGAGATGACCCAAGCAAGGCGTTTACTGCCACTTTTGTGCAGGGGGTTACATAGGAAGAAAGATATGAGAAAGAGTGACAGGTTACAGGGTGCCAGGAAGTGGGTAAGAGAAGGATGAGAATACTGATGAGAGTGAAGTGGACGGTGGAACGAACACAACAATGAGGATGCAAGTTAATGATATAGGAGATGACCCAAGCAGGCGTTTTACTGCCACTTTTGTGCAGGGGTTACATAGGAAGAAAGATATGAGAAAGAGTGACAGGTTACAGAGGGTGCCAGGAAGTGGGTAAGAGAAGGATGAGAATACTGATGAGAGTGAAGTGGACGGTGGAACGAACACAAGAAATGAGGATGCAAGTTAATGATATAGGAGATGACCCAAGCTAGGCATTTTACTGCCACTTTTGTGCAGGGGAGGTTACATAGGAAGAAAGATATGAGAAAGAGTGACAGGTTACAGAGGGTGCCAGGAAGTGTGTAGAGAAGGATGAGAATACTGATGAGTGAAGTGGACGGTGGAACAGACACAACAATGAGGATGCAAGTTAATGATATAGGAGATGACCCAAGCAAGGCGTTTTACTGCCACTTTTGTGCAGGGGGTTACATAGGAAGAAAGATATGAGAAAGAGTGACAGGTTACAGAGGGTGCCAGGAAGTGGGTAAGAGAAGGATGAGAATACTGATGAGAGTGAAGTGGACGGTGGAACGAACCCAACAATGAGGATGCAAGTTAATGATATAGGAGATGACCCAAGCTAGGCATTTTACCACTTTTGTGCAGGGTTACATAGGAAGAAAAGATATGAGAAAGAGTGACAGGTTACAGGGTGCCAGGAAGTGGGTAAGAGAAGGATGAGAATACTGATGAGAGTGAAGTGGACGGTGGAACGAACACAACAATGAGGATGCAAGTTAATGATATAGGAGATGACCCAAGCAAGGCGTTTTACTGCCACTTTTGTGCAGGGGGTTACATAGGAAGAAAGATATGAGAAAGAGTGACAGGTTACAGAGGGTGTCAGAAGAGGTAGAAGAGGATGAGAATACTGATGAGAGTGAAGTGGACGGTGGAACGAACACAAAAATGAGGATGCAAGTTAATGATATAGGAGATGACCCAAGCTAGGCATTTTACTGCCACTTTTGTGCAGGGGGTTACATAGGAAGAAAGATATGAGAAAGAGTGACAGGTTACAGAGGGTGCCAGGAAGTGTGTAAGAGAAGGATGAGAATACTGATGAGAGTGAAGTGGACGGTGGAACGAACACAACAATGAGGATGCAAGTTAATGATATAGGAGATGACCCAAACAGGCATTTTACTGCCACTTTTGTGCAGGGGGTTACATAAGGAAGAAAGATGAGAAAGAGTGACAGGTTACAGAGGGTGCCAGAGTGGGTAAGAGAAGGATGAGAATACTGATGAGGATGAAGTGGACGGTGGAACAGACACAACAGTGAGGATGCAAGTTAATGATATAGGAGATGACCCAAGCAAGGCGTTTTACTGCCACTTTTGTGCAGGGGGTTACATAGGAAGAAAGATATGAGAAAGAGTGACAGGTTACAGAGGGTGCCAGGAAGTGGGTAAGAGAAGGATGAGAATACTGATGAGAGTGAAGTGGACGGTGGAACGAACACAAAAATGAGGATGCAGTTGTATTATAGGAGATGACCCAAGCTAGGCATTTTACTGCCACTTTTGTGCAGGGGGTTACATAGGAAGAAAGATATGAGAAAGAGTGACAGGTTACAGAGGGGTGCCAGGAAGTGTGTAAGAGAAGGATGAGAATACTGATGAGAGTGAAGTGGACGGTGGAACGAACACAACAATGAGGATGCAAGTTAATGATATAGGAGATGACCCAAGCAAGGCGTTTTACTGCCACTTTTGTGCAGGGGGTTACATAGGGAAGAAAGATATGAGAAGAAGTGACAGGTTACAGAGGGTGCCAGGAAGTGGGTAAGAGAAGGATGAGAATACTGATGAGTGAAGTGGACGGTGGAACGAACCCAACAATGAGGATGCAAGTTAATGATATAGGAGATGACCCAAGCTAGGCATTTTACTGCCACTTTTGTGCAGGGGGTTACATAGGAAGAAAGATATGAAGAGTGACAGGTTACAGAGGGTGCCAGGAAGTGGGTAAGAAAGGATGAGGAGAATACTGATGAGAGTGAAGTGGACGGTGGAACGAACACAACAATGAGGATGCAAGTTAATGATATAGGAGATGACCCAAGCAAGGCGTTTTACCACTTTTGTGCAGGGGGTTACATAGGGAAGAAAGATATGAGAAAGAGTGACAGGTTACAGAGGTGTCAAGAAGAGGGTAAGAGAAGGATGAGAATACTGATGAGAGTGAAGTGGACGGTGGAACGAACACAAAAATGAGGATGCAAGTTAATGATATAGGAGATGACCCAAGCTAGGCATTTTACTGCCACTTTTGTGCAGAGGTTACATAGGAAGAAAGATATGAGAAAGAGTGACAGGTTACAGAGGGTGCCAGGAAGTGTGTAAGAGAAGGATGAGAATACTGATGAGAGTGAAGTGGACGGTGGAACGAACACAACAATGAGGATGCAAGTTAATGATATAGGAGATGACCCAAGCAAGGCGTTTTACTGCCTTTTGTGCAGGGGGTTACATAGGAAGAAAGATATGAGAAAGAGTGACAGGTTACAGAGGGTGCCAGGAAGTGGGTAAAAGAAGGATGAGAATGCCCAGTGAGAGTGAAGTGGACGGTGGAACGAACACAACAATGAGGATGCAAGTTAATGATATAGGAGATGACCCAAGCAAGGCGTTTTACTGCCACTTTTGTGCAGGGGGGTTACATAGGAAGAAAGATATGAGAAAGAGTGACAGGTTACAGAGGGTGCCAGGAAGTGGGTAAGAGAAGGATGAGAATACTGATGAGAGTGAAGTGGACGGTGGAACGAACACAACAATGAGGATGCAAGTTAATGATATAGGAGATGACCCAAGCTAGGCATTTTACTGCCACTTTTGTGCAGGGGGTTACATGGAAGAAAGATATGAGAAGAGTGACAGGTTACAGAGGGTGTCAGGAAGGGTAAAGAAGGATGAGAATACTGATGAGAGTGAAGTGGACGGTGGAACGAACACAACAATGAGGATGCAAGTTAATGATATAGGAGATGACCCAAGCTAGGCATTTTACTGCCACTTTTGTGCAGGGGGTTACATAGGGAGAGAAAGATATGAGAAAGAGTGACAGGTTACAGAGGGTGTCAGGAAGTGGGTAAAGAAGGATGAGAATACTGATGAGAGTGAAGTGGACGGTGGAACAGACACAACAATGAGGATGCCAGTTAATGATATAGGAGATGACCCAAGCTAGGCATTTTACTGCCACTTTTGTGCAGGGTTACATAGGAAGAAAGATATGAGAAAGAGTGACAGGTTACAGAGGGTGTCAGGAAGAGGGTAAGAGAAGGATGAGAATACTGATGAGAGTGAAGTGGACGGTGGAACGAACACAACCGTGAGGATGCAAGTTAATGATATAGGAGATGACCCAAGCAAGGCATTTTACTGCCACTTTTGTGCAGGGGGTTACATAGGAAGAAAGATGAGAAGAGTGACAGGTTACAGAGGGTGTCAAGAAGAGGGTAAGAGAGGATGAGAATACTGATGAGTGAAGTGGACGGTGGAACGAACCCAACAATGAGGATGCAAGTTAATGATATAGGAGATGACCCAAGCTAGGCATTTTACTGCCACTTTTTGTGCAGGGGGTTATAGGAAGAAAGATATGAGAAAAGAGTGACAGTTACAGAGGGTGTCAGGAGAGGGTAAGAGAAGGATGAGAATACTGATGAGAGTGAAGTGGACGGTGGAACGAACACAACAATGAGGATGCAAGTTAATGATATAGGAGATGACCCAAGCTAGGCATTTTACTGCCACTTTTGTGCAGGGGGTTACATAGGAAGAAAGATATGAGAAAGAGTGACAGGTTACAGAGGGTGTCGGGAAGTGGGTAAGAGAAGGATGAGAATACTGATGAGAGTGAAGTGGACGGTGGAACGAACACAATGAGGATGCAAGTTAATGATATAGGAGATGACCCAAGCTAGGCATTTTACTTACCACTTTTGTGCAGGGGGTTACATAGGAAGAAATATGAGAAAGAGTGACAGGTTACAGAGGGTGTCAGGAAGAGGGTAAGAGAAGGATGAGAATACTGATGAGAGTGAAGTGGACGATTGGAACGAACCCAACAATGAGGATGCAAGTTAATGATATAGGAGATGACCCAAGCTAGGCATTTTACTGCCACTTTTGTGCAGGGAGTTGCATAGGAAGAAAGATATGAGAAAGAATGACAGGTTACAGAAGGGTGTCCGGAAGTGGGTAAGAGAAGGATGAGAATACTGATGAGAGTGAAGTGGACGGTGGAACGAACACAACAATGAGGATGCAAGTTAATGATATAGGAGATGACCCAAGCTAGGCATTTTACTGCTTTTGGCAAGGGGGATGCATAGGAAGAAAGATATGAGAAAGAGTGACAGGTTACAGAGGGTGTCAAGAAGAGGGTAAGAGAAGGATGAGAATACTGATGAGAGTGAAGTGGACGGTGGAACGAACACAACAATGAGGATGCAAGTTAATGATATAGGAGATGACCCAAGCTAGGCATTTTACTGCCACTTTTGTGCAGGGGTTACATAGGAAAGAAAGATATGAGAAAGAGTGACAGGTTACAGAGGGTGTCAGGAAGAGGGTAAGAAGGATGAGAATACTGATGAGAGTGAAGTGGACAGTGAACGAACACAACAATGAGGATGCAAGTTAATGATATAGGAGATGACCCAAGCTAGGCATTTTACTGCCACTTTTTTGTGCAGGGGTTACATAGGAAGAAAGATATGAGAAAGAGTGACAGAGTTACAGAGGGTGTCAGGAAGTGGGTAGAGAAGGATGAGAATACTGATGAGAGTGAAGTGGACGATTAGGGTGTGAACACAACAATGAGGATGCAAGTTAATGATATAGGAGATGACCCAAGCTAGGCATTTTACTGCCACTTTTGTGCAGGGGGTTACATAGGAAGAAAGATATGAGAAAGAGTGACAGGTTACAGAGGGTGTCAGGAAGTGGGTAAGAGAAGGATGAGAATACTGATGAAGTGAAGTGGACGGTGGAACGAACACAACAATGAGGATGCAAGTTAATGATATAGGAGATGACCCAAGCTAGGCATTTTACTGCCACTTTTGTGCAGGGGGTTACATGGAAGAAGATATGAGAAAGAGTGACAGGTTACAGAGGGTGTCAAGAAGGGTAAGAGAAGGATGAGAATACTGATGAGAGTGAAGTGGACGGTGGAACGAACACAACAATGAGGATGCAAGTTAATGATATAGGAGATGACCCAAGCTAGGCATTTTACTGCCACTTTTGTGCAGGGGGTTACATAGGAAGAAAGATATGAGAAAGAGTGACAGGTTACAGAGGGTGTCAGGAAGAGGGTAAGAGAAGGATGAGAATACTGATGAGAGTGAAGTGGACGGTGGAACGAACACAACAATGAGGATGCAAGTTAATGATATAGGGAGATGACCCAAGCTAGGCATTTTACTGCACTTTTGTGCAAGGGGTTACATAGGAAGAAAGATATGAGAAAGAGTGACAGGTTACAGAGGGTGTCAGGAAGTGGGTAAGAGAGAAGGATGAGAATACTGATGAGAGTGAAGTGGACGGTGGAACGAACACAACAATGAGGATGCAAGTTAATGATATAGGGAGATGACACAAGCTAGGCATTTTACTGCCACTTTTGTGCAGGGGGTTACATAGGAAGAAAGATATGAGAAAGAGTGACAGGTTACAGAGGGTGTCAGGAAGGGGTAGAAGGATGAGAATACTGATGAGAGTGAAGTGGACGGTGGAACGAACACAAGAATGAGGATACAAGTTAATGATATAGGAGATGACCCAAGCTAGGCATTTTACTGCCACTTTTGTGCAGGGGGTTACATAGGAAGAAAGATATGAAAGAGTGACAGGTTACAGAGGGTGTCAAGAAGAGGGTAAGAAGGATGAGAATACTGATGAGAGTGAAGTGGACGGTGGAACGAACACAACAATGAGGATGCAAGTGTATTATAGGAGATGACCCAAGCTAGGCATTTTACTGCCACTTTTTGTGCAGGGGGTTACATATAGGAAGAAAGATATGAGAAAGAGTGACAGGTTACAGAGGGTGTCAAGAAGAGGGTAAGAGAAGGATGAGAATACTGATGAGAGTGAAGTGGACAGTGGAACGAACACAACAATGAGGATGCAAGTTAATGATATAGGAGGATGACGGCAGAGGCATTTTACTGCCACTTTTGTACGGGGGTTACATGGGGAAGAAAGATAGCTGAAAGAGTGACAGGTTACCAGAGGTGTCAAGAAGAGGGTAAGAAGGATGAGAATACTGATGAGAGTGAAGTGGACAGTGGAACGAACACAACAATGAGGATGCAAGTTAATGATATAGGAGATGACACAAGCTAGGCATTTTACTGCCACATTTGTGCAAGGGGTTACATAGGAAGAAAGATATGAGAGAGTGACAGGTTACAGGGTGTCAGGAAGAGGGTAAGAGAAGGATGAGAATACTGATGAGAGTGAAGTGGACGGTGGAACGAACACAACAATGAGGATGCCAGTTAATGATATGGGAGATGACCCAAACAAGGCATTTTACTGCCACTTTTGTGCAGGGGGTTACATAGGAAGAAAGATATGAGAAAGAGTGACAGGTTACAGAGGGTGTCAGGAAGAGGGTAAGAGAAGGATGAGAATACTGATGAGAGTGAAGTGGACGGTGGAACGAACACAACAATGAGGATGCGAAGTTAATGATATAGGAGATGACACAAGCTAGGCATTTACTGCCACATTTGTGCAGGGGGTTACATAGGAAGAAAGATATGAGAAAGAGTGACAGGTTACAGAGGGTGTCAGGAAGAGGGTAAGAGAAGGATGAGAATACTGATGAGAGTGAAGTGGACGGTGGAACGAACACAACAATGAGGATGCAAGTTAATGATATAGGAGATGACCCAAGCAAGGCATTTTACTGCCACTTTTGTGCTGAGGGTTACATAGGAAAGAAAAGATATGAGAAAGAGTGACAGGTTACAGAGGGTGTCAAGAAGAGGGTAAGAGAAGGATGAGAATACTGATGAGAGTGAAGTGGACGGTGGAACGAACACAACAATGAGGATGCAAGTTAATGATATAGGAGATGACACAAGCTAGGCCATTTACTGCCACATTTGTGCAGGGGGTTACATAGGAAGAAAGATATGAGAAAGAGTGACAGGTTACAGAGGGTGTCAGGAAGAGGGTAAGAGAAGGATGAGAATACTGATGAGAGTGAAGTGGACGATTGGAACGAACACAACAATGAGGATGCAAGTTAATGATATAGGAGATGACCCAAGCAAGGCATTTTACTGCCCTTTTGTTGCAGGGGGTTACATAGGAAGAAAGATATGAGAAAGAGTGACAGGTTACAGAGAGGGGTGTCAAGAGGGTAAGAGAAGGATGAGAATACTGATGAGAGTGAAGTGGACGGTGGAACGAACACAACAATGAGGATGCAAGTTAATGATATAGGAGATGACCCAAGCTGGTGTTTGCTGCCACTTTTGTGCAGGGGGTTATAGGAAGAAAGATATGAGAAAGAGTGACAGGTTACAGAGGGTGTCAAAGAGGTAAGAGAAGGATGAGAATACTGATGAGAGTGAAGTGGACGGTGGAACGAACACAACAATGAGGATGCAAGTTAATGGCCAGTAGGAGATGACCCAAGCAAGGCATTTTACTGCCACTTTTGTGCAGGGGGTTACATAGAAGAAAAGATATGAGAAAGAGTGACAGGTTACAGAGGGTGTCAAGAAGAGGGTAAGAGAAGGATGAGAATACTGATGAGAGTGAAGTGGACGGTGGAACGAACACAACAATGAGGATGCAAGTTAATGATATAGGAGATGACCCAAGCTAGGCATTTTACTGCCACTTTTGTGCTGGGGGTTACATAGGAAAAGAAAGATATGAGAAAGAGTGACAGGTTACAGAGGGTGTCAAGAAGAGGGTAGAAAGGATGAGAATACTGATGAAGTGAAGTGGACGGTGGAACGAACACAACAATGAGGATGCAAGTTAATGATATGGGAGATGACCCAAGCTAGGCATTTTACTGCCACTTTTGTGCAGGGGGTTACATAGGAAGAAAGAATAGCAGAAAAGTGACTGAGTTACAGAGGGAGTGTCAAAGAAGAGGGTAAGAAGAGAAGGGTAGAGAATACTGATGAGAGTGAAGTGGACAGTGGAACGAACACAAGAATGAGGATGCAAGTTAATGATATAGGAGATGACCCAAACCAAGGCATTTTGCCACTTTTGTTATAAGGGGGTTACATAGGAAGAAAGATATGAGAAAGTGACAGGTTACAGGTGTCAGGAAGAGGGTAAGGGGATGAGAATACTGATGAGAGTGAAGTGGACGGTGGAACGAACACAAGAATGAGGATGCAAGTTAATGATATAGGAGATGACCCAAGCAGACATTTTCACCCTTTTGTGCAGGGGATTTTTATAAGGAAGAAAGATGTGGCAGTGACAGGTTACAGGGTGTCAGGAAGAGGGTAAGAGAAGGATGAGAATACTGATGAAGTGAAGTGGACGGTGGAACGAACACAAGAATGAGGATGCAAGTTAATGATATAGGAGATGACCCAAGCAAGGCATTTTACTGCCACTTTTGTGCGGGGGTTACATAGGAAAGATATGAGAAAGAGTGACAGGTTACAGAGGGTGTCAGGAAGGGTAAGAGAAGGATGAGAATACTGATGAGAGTGAAGTGGACGGTGGAACGAACACAAGAATGAGGATGCAAGTTAATGATGTAGGAGATGACCCAAGCAAGGCATTTTACTGCCACTTTTGTGCAAGGGGTTACATAGGAAAGAAAGATATAGGAGAAAGAGTGACAGGTTACAGAGGGTGTCAGGAAGAGGGTAGAAGGATGAGAATACTGATGAGTGAAGTGGACGATTGGAACGAACACAAGAATGAGGATGCAAGTTAATGATATAGGAGATGACCCAAGCAAGGCATTTTACTGCCACTTTTGTGCAGGGGGTTACATAGGAAGAAAGATATGAGAAGAGTGACAGGTTACAGAGAGGGTGTCAGGAAGAGGGTAAGAGAAGGATGAGAATACTGATGAGAGTGAAGTGGACGGTGGAACGAACACAAGAATGAGGATGCAAGTTAATGATATGGGAGATGACCCAAGCTAGGCATTTTACTGCCACTTTTGTGCAGGGGGTTACATAGGAAAGAAGATATGAGAAAGAGTGACAGGTTACAGAGGGTGTCAAGAAGAGGGTAAGAAGGATGAGAATACTGATGAGAGTGAAGTGGACGGTGGAACGAACACAACAATGGATACAGAAGTTAATGATATAGGAGATGACCCAAGCTAGGCATTTTACTGCCACTTTTGTGCAGGGGGTTACATAGGAAGAAAGATATGAGAAAGAGTGACAGGTTACAGAGGGTGTCAAGAAGAGGGTGAAAGGATGAGAATACTGATGAGAGTGAAGTGGACAGTGGAACGAACACAACAATGAGGATGCAAGTTAATGATATAGGAGATGACACAAGCGAGGCATTTTACTGCCACTTTTGTGCAGGGGGTTACATAGGAAGAAAGATATGAGAAAGTGACAGGTTACAGAGGGTGTCAAGAGAAGGGTAAGAGAAGGATGAGAATACTGATGAGTGAAGTGGACGGTGGAACCCGAACACAACAATGAGGATGCAAGTTAATGATATAGGAGATGACACAAGCTAGGCATTTTACTGCCACATTTGTGCAGGGGGTTACATAGGAAGAAAGATATGAGAAAGAGTGACAGGTTACAGAGGGTGTCGGAAGAGGGTAAAGAAGAAGGAAAAGGATGAGAATACTGATGAGAGTGAAGTGGACGGTGGAACGAACACAACAATGAGGATGCAAGTTAATGATATAGGAGATGACCCAAGCAAGGCATTTTACTGCCACTTTTGTGCAGAGAGGTTACATAGGAAGAAAGATATGAGAAAGAGTGACAGGTTACAGAGGGTGTCAGGAAGAGGGTAAGAGAAGGATGAGAATACTGATGAGAGTGAAGTGGACAGTGGAACGAACACAACAATGAGGATGCAAGTTAATGATATAGGAGATGACACAAGCTAGGCATTTTACTGCCACATTTGTGCAGGGTTACATAGGAAGAAAGATATGAGAAGAAGTGACAGGTTACAGAGGGTGTCAGGAAGAGGGTAAGAGAAGGATGAGAATACTGATGAGAGTGAAGTGGACGGTGGAACAGAACACAACAATGAGATGCAAGTTAATGATATAGGAGATGACCCAAGCAAGGCATTTTACTGCCACTTTTGTGCAGGGGGTTACATAGGAAAAAAAGATGAGAAAGAGTGACAGGTTACAGAGGGTGTCAAAGAAGGGGTAAGAGAGGATGAGAATACTGATGAGAGTGAAGTGGACGGTGGAACGAACACAACAATGAGGATGCAAGTTAATGATATAGGAGATGACACAAGCTAGGCATTTTACTGCCACATTTGTGCAGGGGGTTACATAGGAAGAAAGATATGAGAAAGAGTGACAGGTTACAGAGGGTGTCAGGAAGAGGGTAAGAGAAGGATGAGAATACTGATGAGAGTGAAGTGGACGGTGGAACGAACACAACAATGAGGATGCAAGTTAATGATATAGGAGATGACCCAAGCAAGGCATTTTACTGCCACTTTTGTGCAGGGGGTTACATAGGAAGAAAGATATGAGAAAGAGTGACAGGTTACAGAGGGTGTCCAAGAAGAGGGTAAGGAAAGGATGAGAATACTGATGAGAGTGAAGTGGACGGTGGAACGAACACAACAATGAGGATGCAAGTTAATGATATAGGAGATGACCCAATGACATTTTACTGCACTTTGTGCAAGAGGTTACATGGGAAGAAAGATATGAGAAAGAGTGACAGGTTACAGAGGGTGTCAAGAAGAGGGTAAGAGAAGGATGAGAATACTGATGAGAGTGAAGTGGACAGTGGAACGAACACAACAATGAGGATGCAAGTTAATGATATAGGAGATGACCCAAGCAAGGCATTTTACTGCCACTTTTGTGCAGGGGGTTACATAGGAAAGAAAGATATGAGAAAGAGTGACAGGTTACAGGGGTGTCAAGAAGAGGGTAAGAAGGATGAGAATACTGATGAGAGTGAAGTGGACGGTGGAACGAACACAACAATGAGGATGCAAGTTAATGATATAGGAGATGACCCAAGCTAGGCATTTTACTGCCACTTTTGTGCTGGGGGTTACATAGGAAGAAAGATATGAGAAAGAGTGACGGGTTACAGAGGGTGTCAGAAGAGGGTAAAGAGAGGATAGAGAATACTGATGAGAGTGAAGTGGACGGTGGAACGAACACAACAATGAGGATGCAAGTTAATGATATAGGAGATGACCCAAGCTAGGCATTTTACTGCCACTTTTGTGCAGAGGGTTACATAGGAAAAGATATGAGAAAAGTGACAGGTTACAGAGGGTGTCAAGAAGAGGGTAAGAGAAGGATGGGGAGAAAGAATACTGATGAGAGTGAAGTGGACGGTGGAACGAACACAAGAATGAGGATGCAAGTTAATGATATAGGAGATGACCCAAGCAAGGCATTTTACTGCCACTTTTGTGCAGAGGGTTACATAGGGAAGAAAGATATGAAGAGTGACAGGTTACAGAGGGTGTCAGGAAGAGGGTAAAGAAGGATGAGAATACTGATGAGAGTGAAGTGGACGGTGGAACGAACACAAGAATGAGGATGCAAGTTAATGATATAGGAGATGACCCAAGCAAGGCATTTTACTGCCACTTTTGTGCAGGGGGTTACATAGGAAGAAAAGATATGAGAAAGAGTGACAGGTTACAGAGGGTGTCAGGAAGAGGGTAGAGAAGGATGAGAATACTGATGAGAGTGAAGTGGACGGTGGAACGAACACAAGAATGAGGATGCAAGTTAATGATATAGGAGATGACCCAAGCAAGGCATTTTACTGCCACTTTTGTGCAGGGGTTACATAGGAAGAAAGATATGAGAAAGAGTGACAGGTTACAGAGGGGTGTCAGGAAGAGGGTAGAGAAGGATGAGAATACTGATGAGAGTGAAGTGGACGGTGGAACGAACACAAGAATGAGGATGCAAGTTAATGATATAGGAGATGACCCAAGCAAAGGCATTTACTGCCACTTTTGTGCAGGGAGTTACATAGGAAGAAAGATATGAGAAAGAGTGACAGGTTACAGGGTGTCAGGAAGAGGGTAAAAAGAGAAGGATGAGAATACTGATGAGAGTGAAGTGGACGGTGGAACGAACACAAGAATGAGGATGCAAGTTAATGATATAGGAGATGACCCAAGCAAGGCATTTTACTGCCACTTTTGTGCAGGGGGTTACATAGGAAGAAAGATATGAAAGAGTGACAGGTTACAGAGGGGTGGCCAGGAAGGGGTAGAGAAGGATGAGAATACTGATGAGAGTGAAGTGGACGGTGGAACGAACACAACAATGAGGATGCAAGTTAATGATATAGGAGATGACACAAGCTAGGCATTTTACTGCCACTTTTGTGCAGGGGGTTACACATGAGAAGAAAGATATGAGAGAAGAGTGACAGGTTACAGAGGGTGTCAGGAAGTGGGTAAGAGAAGGATGAGAATACTGATGAGAGTGGAGTGGACGGTGGAACGAACCCAACAATGAGGATGCAAGTTAATGATATAGGAGATGACCCAAGCAAGGCATTTTACTGCCACTTTTGTGCAGGGTTACATAGGAAG